>JAHZNG010001145.1:0-10829 GCA_027744375.1 Orchesellides sinensis | reverse complement strand
TAAACTATAGGGTAAAGTGAACAATTTACCTGGTAGCATGAAGGAATAAACTAGTACGTTGATAGTACGTAATATGCAAATATATGTCTTCTTTTATTGTCTTTATTGATGCTCACAGGGTTAGTTGCGTTTTGAATGTGGAATAATCAAGACTGTGGTCACAATTTCATCCATCACCCATCATCATTTTATTGGTCGCCTATAAATTACATTAAAATAAATATTGCTACCGAAATAAGAAAATCAAAATCCTTTGTGTCAAATCTCACAAATAAATAAATAAATCTCACAAACCCACGGTTTTAGGGAGTGTAGAAGCTTACAAATAGTCACAGCCTAGTGATTTGTAAGTAGTTTGTCTTCCCGCAAAATTACATTGGTTTCCGCAAAAGTTCGTCTAGAGTAAAATCATTACAAAAATTGCTTGTTTAGAAATCATTTGTTTACTGTGATACGACTTATATCTCAACATGTGAAAAAAGTTGAAATAAACATCAGCAAACTTGTTGCAAATTTAATAACAGTGATTTTTACGATGCAGCGGTAAAAGGTTTAACATTTTACATAATGAACCCTGACTTTTAAGGTAAACAAATTTTCGAATATTATTAATAGAATAGTTAACTATGTGCCAACTGCTGCCATAAATTATTTGGACGGAGATATATTACATTAACATATACGTATATTGCTACCGAAATAAGAAAATCAAAATCACTTGTGTCAAATGTCAATTGTAAGCTCTTGTATGGACTTTAAATTCAACAAACCGATCGTTTTAGGGAGTGTAGAAGCTTAAATATAGTCGTACCCTAGTTTTTTGTAAGTACTTTGTCTCGCAGCAAAATTAAATTGGTGAAAAATTAGCTTTATTAAGCGTTAACAGTAAGCACGTTAACAAACAGTTGGTCTAGAATAAAATCATTACAAAAAAGTGTTTGTTGCAAATTCATTGGGTGACTGTGATATGACTTACATCTTCGCATGTGAGCCAAGTTGAGATAAGCATCAGCAAACTTGTTGCAAAATTAATAACAGTGATTTTTAGAATGCAGTGGTAAAAGGTTCAACATTTACATAAAGAACGTTGATTTTTAAGGTAAACAAATAATCGAATATTATTTGTAAAATTTATTTTAGTTCAAGGTCTTATTTTGCCCATCAAGTTTTTAGTAGCACGATAATAGCTGATTCATCCTAGTTTTTTGTAAGTACTTTGTCTCTCAGCAAAATTAAATTAGTGAAAAATTAGCTTTATTAAGCGTTAACAGTAAACACGTTAACAAACAGTTCGTCTAGAATAAAATCATTACAAAAAAGTGTTTGTTGCAAATTCATTGGTTGACTGTGATATGACTTACATTTTCGCATGTGAGCCAAGTTGAGACAAGCATCAGCAAACTTGTCGCAAAATTCATAACAGTGATTTTTAGAATGCAGTGGTCAAAGGTTAAACATTTACATAAAGAACGTTGATTTTTAAGGTAAACAAATAATCGAATATTATTTGCAAAATTTATTTTAGTTCAAGGTCTTATTTTGCCCATCAAGTTTTTAGTAGCACGATAATAGCTGATTCAGTGGATGATATTTAAAGGTATGAGTCAACTGCACGTGTGTTTTCTCCGGGCAGTTTGTTTATTAAAATAGGATAGTCCTAAGAATACAATTAGTTTGTGATTGACGTCAGCTTATGTAAACAAAACACCAGCAAAACCATAACGGCAAAATCGTTTCACAAAGCACGGAAGTAACCATGCGATTCGGGAAAGAAAACACGATAAAAGTATTTTTATCCGTTTAAACCCCTGGCTAATAAACGGTTAGATGTACTGATAGGCTGTGTTACACTTGCTCTTTCTGTATTTTCTTACACAGGCGGATTTTTCATACTCAGGCGGATGATTATAAAACTGTGAGGTAATAACTGTTTTACATAAATGGTTGCTTTTAACGTTTCACCATTTCCTACATGACAAGTTTAGCAATACAACTCAAAATCCTAACTAGTTTAAATTAAATACTATGTCATTTTGGTATGCGATGCAAGCAAATGGCCTCAGAAGGTCCCTAATACTTGTATAGAAGAGCCAGCTTTACTTAGTCAAGGGTAATTAGGGGAAAATTTGTCATTGAAAATCTTATGTAATACACATATGTATTTGTAAATATTTTTTCTATCATAATCAGTTTGCATTCGCGGTCAACTGTTATGGTATAAGCAAGTCATCCAATTGACTTGGCCCAATCAACTTTAAATGTAGATTGATTGTACATTTAACCAGAATCTTGCCGTTTGAAAAAAAATAGAAAAACATTCACCACGGGTTTAGGTTCAATATGTCTCAATCACGCAAAAACCTATTATCTCGACTTGCTCGGGCAACAGTAGACCCGCCAAGGATTATTACTGTGCAGCCAAACAATAATGACTCCCTAGATTTCGAAAATCAAGACATGGAATGTAGTTTCCAGGCAAGAAGACGCAACAGCTTGAACGGTAGAATTTCTACTTTGAGAATTCCGATGACACCCATGTCAGGAAATATCAACAGTGATGGCCAATCACCCCTTTCTGACATGCGGAACAATGATCAAGCAATTAATTGTACTCATTTTCCAAAACGTGGTAACAACGACCACAATTTTAAAGGCAATTCAAGCTATTTCCGCACATATTTGAAAACCGTGTACTGTCTGGGAACTAGTCCATTGCATTTTCGTAACACACCGCAAGCAGGATACCGGTATTTGGTCTGCTTCATCATTCAGTCGGTATACTTAAACAAAAATAATGATCACTTAAACTAATTTACACAAAAGTAACACTTTTTTCGCTTATGTAGCTTACTTTCGTGGTATTCAGCATTTGCGCCATGATTGAGTCGTTGAAGTTGGTCAAAATCTCTGCCCAGGAATTTTTGGAAGACCGCACACTATTTAATCTTGTATTTTTAGGTTTGGTTATTTTAAACTTGATGGGCAGGTTTGCATTTGTTATAGAAATAGGATTTAGGTCTGAACAGTTTTTTAAAATGATTGATATCCTCGACAACATCTCCGTCCGTCCTAATCAAGCAGCTACAGCAAAAAAGGTAATGAATATGACGTTAGTGTGAAGCATCCACGCAAAACATAGACACTATTTTTGAATCCTCATAAAAGCCATATGCGGTGTGACCTGAAAACTGTCAACATGTGTAGTGATAGAGCTTCCTTTTTGGCTTATAAAAAATGTTTCCACCTTGTTCTTTTGGATACTGTTGAGGACTTTTGAAACTGTTTCTGTTCTCATCAAAAAAATTGTTTTTTCCCGGGCATATTTTGGTACACTCCTTTCTTTTAATCGATTAATCATTTAAGTAGAGAACGCAGCCAAGTGGAAACGTGAGATATGAATTTCTACCAGCCTCTTTTCTTTATGACACTTCAAACGTCCTTATTGGTCTGGTATAAGGTCAATGGCAAAAAAAAACAAAAATCATCTGAATCGATAATGCAGGTTACAAGACGAAAATTCCCGAAACAAAGTTTGGTGCGAACTGTGGACGGATAGAAAGGCAACGAGTTGTGGAGTATACTTGAATAGTAAGCATATTTATTGAGCAAAATTATGGCGTAACAGGAACTGGCACCTCATATGTATTCTGTGAGAATTATACATTCATTTAATATACGTCGAATAGACGCCTTTACAACACGTTTATCATCGGTGACTGCCGTTGTCTGATACAATTTTTTTGAAGATGTCAATTATTGCAGCGCAGGCGCAAAACATAATGAGTCCATTGGTTTTTTTCAACTTCATCCCGTGAGCTTTTGTTTCAATTTAAAAGAAAGTTCAAATAAACTATTTTTCGATGGGAAAAATGGGTTTTCAAATACAGTTCATAATCAAATTAATAAAAAACCTAAAATTGTTTCAGAAAAAAAGGACATACTTCTATTTAAATGAACTCGTCAGATCCCAATTTTAATCAGTTAAAGAGTGGTGACCGTTCAAATATAAAGTCTATGTTTTGCGAGGATGCTTTAACCAATGTCTTACTAAATCACCTAAATGTCAACATTTAATCGATCTTAAAAAAGATTTTAGACCAATGTTTTCATATGTGCGTATAATGTATACTATAGATGGTGTACTTACCCATATTACTTGGAGTGTCCACTTTGATTAGTTCCGTTTTGTCTACCCTGTTCGGTGGAACATCCATTACTGATTGGACTTTGGAGAAGTTTCTGAAAGACCGCTCGCATTTTTTGGCACAAGACTTGTTTATTTGGAGGCAAAATAATGAAACCAAAACCATAATTCGCGAGAACTATTATGACCAAACAACACCGTTGACAATTTTTATGGGAGTTCTAGAAACTATTTTTCAAACCTGTGGATACCTGCAAGACTACATGGTCGAGGATTTAATTCTAATTACTGCTATGACAATGAGCTCGTGCGTTATCCAATTGAATGACAAACTACAACAAATTGATGGATCAGCAATAGATACACATACCTTAAAATATACGTGGAAAGATTACAGAAGACTCAGGAAAATATCAAAGCTTGTTAACAATACCGTTGGTTATATAATGATGTTCATGCATTTTAATCACATACGTCTTTTTGGGTTCCTGGTGTTAACAATTCTCCACGGCAACGAGGATGACATCACGCTGCTTTTGAGCATTTTACGAATCACAAAGTCGTTAGGTGTGTATTTCATCGCATCAAACGTATCTAAAACAGTACGTAAATTACAAATAACATTTTTTCAAATCTTATCATGTAATTATCAAACTGCAGTTCCCCAATTGACAGGTAAATAAAAACAGTTTACTTACTTAATACGATCAATTTCCAGAACTACCATCTGCGGTCATGGATTTTCAAACAAAGTCTGCGGACGGATGATGACAACACAAATGTACAATTCCCAAACGGTGCCGTACTAATAGAAGAACTTAAAAGTAATCCAGTTGGCCTTGGTGAGGATACTTTTCATATCCACAATGACTTCGTCAAAAAGGTTCGTCACGAAGCATATAATTATCGTCAAGTGACAAAGCAAGATTGAAGCCAATGCACTATCATATGCTACTAGTGGTGTTAAAACCCTTAGAAAATACGAAGCTTGAAAACAAAGACTTTAAATGACGTTTAAGTGCCGTCATAATGTTTAAAACATTGTAAAATATCATGTGAAATATGCTATATAAATAAATTTTTGCCATGAGCTCTTGACACCTCTCTTTGAACCAGGTACCCACAGGCAAAGCCAAGCTGACACATGGTCCGTCAAGCAAAAATTATCTACGTCTGATACCTAGAATCCACGATAGATTTGTTATGTCTAATACAAAGTTTCTTTGACGAACGCATCCCCCTTGTAACCCAATTTTTCTAAAATTGGTTGGTTTCTTTCTCTGTCTGTCCATACGAAGTACACATAGTTTGGACCAAATTGGTCAAAAGGTTTTAAAGCGTTAGCTCGTACAGACTGCCGGATAAACAGACAAACACAAAGCATAACTACGCTTTTCAAGCTTCGTATTAAATTAACTTCCCTATTGATTTCCACACTTTTAATTAATTTCAATAAAACTTATCAGAGGCTATATACCTAATCATAATATTGCTAAGAACTGGCAAAAAGACTAATTGCAATCCTTGTGAAATTCTATATTTTTATGCAGTTCTTTACATTGGTCATATCATACTTGCTTTTCATCGTCAAGGAAGAACAGACAGTCTAATCGATCAATCGAGTACCTTTACCACTTTCAAGGAAGGAAGCATGGAGTGCAAAAAAAAATTCGATTGATCGGTTGCAAAGCTTTTAACGATACAATCTGGAGTGTGAGTATAGATCTCTGAGAAAAACAGAAAAGGGTAACAATCCAATACTTAAAATAGGAAACATTCGTCTCTTACAAATGCTATGCTTGTAAGAACCTACAGAAGGAACTGTCTTTTATGGAACCAAAACTAATTTAACGATGTGAAATAGTTTAAAACTGTTAAATATCGTCTGAAAACGTTTTATAAAAATAAATTGCAGAATATGGTTTATAATATTTTAGGCGGTAGATAAGTCATAGTTTAGGACAAAATATATAGATGTATTATATATATGCTTGTCATTAGTAACATTTAAACCTTTGTTTTAAAATTACAACGACTTAATGAATATTTGTTCAAGAAGTATTATGTCTATTCGCATGAAACTGATGAAAATTTGTCGTTTTTTGCAGAAATTTAGTCCTGGGGTTATTTAAAGTAGATATACAATTGCAAGGCAGAAAATTGCGGAAATTAATTTAAAATGATCCATTCTAAGTATGTCAAATGTAGCAGTTATAACGAAAGTTTAAAAGAAATTGAAAAGAGTTAATTTCTTGATAAATATCAATCAGTCTAAAATACTAAATATGAGTTTATTGAAACATTTCCTCTTAAGATCAAACAAAGTTGTGCATGCATAATTTTAGTAATATATCTCTTTACGTTTTAATACGATGATGAAAGTATGTAGTAAAAAGTTAAAAGTACATAGATAGATTAGAATAATGTGAATAATGAAAATGTTTTAATGTCAGTAGATTTTAAATTTTAAACAATTTTTTAATATAAAAAGTAGTGAGTCACACATAAAAAAATAATTATTATCTGTTTTTAATGTAAATATTATTAAAACGCACGTTAAAAGCAAAATTTATTTATATTTCATCGTAATGTGTTGTGAATTGCAGTTGTCTTTACATGTTATTTATGCAAAATCCATAATCAATTATCGTAATTCTGGATGTCTGGGGAATTTAATGTCACTATAAGAGCTCAATTTTGTTTAAATAATGTTGCTCTATTAGAAATTATAACTAGTCAGGTCAACACGATGGAAATGTTGTAGCTGAAGTAGTCAACAGCAACATTTATGTACACGAATTAATATATGAGCTTATCAGCTTTTCCATACACATTGACATATATGCACATACATGTATTTGTACATATATAGACATTTTACCCCATTGCACAGGCTAAGGTGAGCCAATCTGACCCATGGTCCCTTAAGGAAAAATGATACACGTGTTATGTTCCATCAGAATCCACAATACAAGGTAAAAAAGTATGCGACATTTGTGTGACCCCCACCCCGCCCCCTGTGGACTGATTGACCTCAAAGTAGGCTGGTGGCTTCCATTGTTTTCAAGGTAACTTCACACCAAATTTGGTTACTTTCGGTCAAGCGGTTTCAAAGCCTTAGCGTGTAAACACAGAGAGACAGACAGACAAGCAGAAAGACAAATGGACAGACAAGCAGAAAGACAGATGGACAGACAAACAATCAAAAAACATACATACGCTGAATACTTCAGCTACGAAATAATAAATAAGTTTAACTGCTACTATAAAACCTGGCAATTAAATCACAAGACTCATTATGATTATGCACATGAATATTTCAAGGTCATAATAGACGAAGTAGTTTGAGTAAAACACAAAAACACTGCAAGAAAGGAGCATATTTAAATAAACTACGCACAACTAGACTTGTGTTTTCGATATTGCAAACTCTTGTAGGGCAGCACGAAATATGAAAACATTGATTCTGTATCTCTTGTGTCTGCTCTTCCTTACAGGAATATGGGTAGGTAAACCTGGCACAAAATAATTTATTTTCTAATATCATGTATTTAAAAAACGTTTTATTAGGCAAAGGAGGATTCAGCAGCCGAAGCAGAAAAGTCAAATCAAAAGAGGATGGACAGGGGAAGAGGCTAATTTTCAATTGGATCAGGGAAACTGCTGCTTTTTCCGGGAAGTATGTAAACATTCAAGCAATGTTTTTTGATAATAAGCTATATAAATAATACCTTTAAAAACGTACACTTGATCCATTTGACACGTTAAATACTTTGGAAATTAGAGAGTACCAATAAATTACTACAATTATTGTCATTATTGTCAAGATTGTCTATTTACACCAGTTTAAAGCGACAGTTATTTTCATTTAATATTTTGAATAAAATATGGTACAAAATTAGCCAAGACGTTCTTGCTTATTTTGTAACATCGCTGTTTTTAAAAGTTATGTGGCGCGCAATCGCCGTACAAACCACTTCCACCAGGTCCACCTAAAACCATGTCGTTTTTCACAATTTTTCTCGAATTTATTACAAACCGTATTTTCTCTATTACAACACCATTAGACCTATTTTCTCTATTTTCTCCATTAGACCACGGGTCTCCAATACACCGCAGGGTAAAAATTATTTTGCAAATAGAGCGCAGGTCTCCAATACCACACGGGTGCTTTATTAGAGAGACTATTGATCCCCCAATTTTAAAACATTTAATTAGCAAAACTATAGTCTTTTGCATGGAAGGATGAAAATAGAATCGTGGCTTATGATTTCAATATATAACCGAACAATATTTGCCCATTGTTGTTACATTTACACATAGTTATAGCAATTATGAATTCACTTTGGACTGATAAATTTTACTAAAATAGCATTTTATTGGAATTTCTATTTGTGAAACATTTCTAAATTGAATAAAGCGCGGGTCTCTATTAGACCACAGGTCTCTAATACACCGCGGGGTGAAAAATCATTTTGCAAATAGAGCACGGGGGCTTGAATAGAGAAAATACGGTAGTTAGAGTTTTTAACGTAGTTTTGTTTTTTGTCTGTCTGACTGTCCGTCTGTTTGTACCCGCTAAAACTTTAAAACCACTTGATCGATTTGGCCCAGGTCAACAGGGTGTGGGGTGGTGGCCACATATATGTGGCATGTGATGCTCGTCAATTAAAGTTTATAGGGGAGCAAATGTGTCACTTTTCATTGGATTTTCAATTTGTTTCTCATTCTCAACACCTTTTGTACGAATGTCAGACTAGAGGCATCCACAAATAAGAACTCCGCGACAAAAGGCATCAGGCTAAAGGCATCCAACTCAATTGGCATCCACAGCAAGTGACATCCAAGTCAAGTCATATCCACGGCAAAATTACAAAATCGATAACGCTTTTTATTTAATAGTTTTTACACAAGAAATTACTACTATTGTTTATGCATTAAACGTTAAACTGAATTACATCGAGTCACATTACAAACAATTACATTTTAAGAAGATTTTCTCCAAGAGTTTATGGAAATAGTAGTATACAAATGCAAATTCAAAAGTTAAATTATAGGAACAGCAATTAGGTATAAATTAGTTATAATAATGTAGGATTTAAGCTTATCTATTTTTCTTTTATCCACTATTTACGATACAACTAAGCTCTTTTACCAAAAAATTTCAATACGCAAGCATAAAATGTGATTTGTATTCCTGTAATAAAATGTGACTCGATGTACTCCATTTTAACTTAAAAATGCATAAATAGAAAATTTACTAGTAATGCTTTTTTACTGTTACATTATTGCCTTGTTTAAAATTCAAATACAACTGACAAACATGCAGGATGCAGGGAACTCGCGACTATGTGATTGCCTGCTTTGTGCCTAGTTTTGCCATTCTGTTACCAGAGATGCGAATTAATTGTCAAAAAATTGTAATCGTAATTTTGCTGCGGATATGAATTGACTTGGATGTCATTTGCTGTGGATGCCAATTGAGTTGGATGCCTTTTGTCGCGGAGTTATTATATGTGGATGCCTTTTGTCGGAACACCATTTTGTACATGTGTACGATTTTTTCTCGTCGTACATTCTCAACACATTTAACAGGGGTACGTACATTTGGGGTTTTAAAATGTTTTTTGTTTCCTTTTTGTTTATATTCAACTCAGTATGTCTTAAAGTGGCGTATAGAAAGTTGCATGTTGAAATGAAATACTGAATGGAATACAGCTATCCCACCCATGTATAAAGAATCACATACAACTTACCGGCAATGCAAAGATAAATAGTTGAAAAAAGGGTATAAAAACAATTTATCCCTTACGTGTTCATTTTATATGTGTGTATACCCGTATTTACTATCTATTCTAAGTTGCACATGTGTGTGAATAATGCATTTTGTATTTTTAGTAAAGTAAGAGCTGTATCTCGCGTCAATTCCAATGTAGTTTAAAAATCATGAAATTTTAATATGACTGAGGTATAAGTAATTTAAAATTTTGTTAACAATTTTATTGCTGTATGCAATATGTATCCAGCTATTAATTTCTAACAGAAATGCCTTTCAAAGTTTAAATTCTGAACTTCATTCTGCTTATTTTGTATGGTTGTAACTTGACTTTAAGAGCAATTTCTTAGCGGCAGGTTTGATGGGTTCAAACAGCCGCCTAAAAATCTGAGAGATGAATGAATGGACACTTTGTAAGTAAAAATCTGTAAGTGGTAGTTAATATCTTCCTGTTTGTATTTACATGAGAAGCCACAAGTATACCAGTAAGCTAAATCCTTATTGAAATTTCAACTTCTGCTAACAATCTGTTTATTAATTACATAATCTCTCAAAACGCACTTTTAGGTCACTATACTATAGAAGGAGAAACTATGGATTATATATGTGCCAAAAAGAAGTTCGTTATCTTGACTTCCAAGACATTCATGTTCGTAAATATTCGAGGTTTTGCAATCTCGAAAAATATTTACGTAGTACATTATATCAGCATTCACACTTAACTCAACATCACACTGGAGAATAACACATAAATATTCTAATAGAGAAACCTTGTATGTACATCATCGTTTTTCGACCGACTTGCATGTGTCATCAACATAAACTATAGGGTATAGTGAACAATTTACCTGGTAGCATGAAGGAATAAACTAGTACGTTGATAGTACGTAATATGCAAATATATGTCTT
>JAHZNG010001144.1:0-13846 GCA_027744375.1 Orchesellides sinensis | reverse complement strand
GATATTATTGCTACACAAGAGACGTTGTACCACTCCTTTAATTTTTTAGGATGTTGACCAACTTGAAAAGTATATAAATATTATGTGGCTTATATATCTCCACCCATCTAGAATGCCAGCTTCTCTAATTTTTAATTGCCCTTTTGAAAAACAAACATAGGAGTAAATGTACACATGTAAATATGTATGCAAGTCATAATCATATTTTATGTATATAGCTTCCTTTACATTGTATGACGGATGGTATAACGTAAAAATTACGCTGCTTGTTGAAAATTAGGAGTGAAGGCTAGAACGTGGCAACAACTCCAACTAAAAATCTCCGCATCATGCTGAGAAACCTGAATTTTTTATAATTCAAACCTATCCTTCCCTTCTCCACATACATTTTTACAGTATCGAAGCAATGCACAATGGTCAAAGTGTAAAAAACACAGAGAGAGGTCCAAAGTTCAATTCATATGTTTTAACACCTTCCACCAGCCTTGTTCCTGCCAGAGTTTATTATTCCAAGCATAAATATTTATAAGTGGAGAAGCGTTATGTGTAGTACAGGCTAACCCCCACGAAGTCCAAAAACATTTACAGCATTATTCCTTTCATTTACAGTTTGACCTTAAAAGTATACGATATACCTTTTCGCATGTTTATAATTCCATAGTTTACACGGGGAAACGGATACTATACCTTGGAAAAGAGAAAGTCTGAAGTAAACAAACGATTTTTGACTTGAGAAATGAGAGACAGGCATGGAAATCATAATCAAATGCAAACTTTTTTCGTTTAACCTAGCGTGGTACGTTTATTATGAACACGACATCATCCCATGAAAATAAAACGGGCCTATCACCTAAAATTGCATTAAGCCATGCATGCATGGAGAGAAAAGGCATGATTAAAAACAAGGGTGTTAAAAACTTCCACTCGCTCTCCCCTCTATACATTGCGGGAGAGATGAAGTAGGTCATACCTTTAAAAAGTTCATTGAACAGGAAATGTCTGGACATACTAATAATCATAATAATTACATATTGCGTCTCGCTCCCTCTCTCTCTTCTGCATATACACATTAAATTATAACGTGCATGCAAACAATACATTGTGTTTTTTGTTTGTTTCTTTGTAATAAACACTTCTTCATTTTATGCAGGTGTGTGTGTGAGCTAAAGTTTATATATGGGCAATAATGTAATGATATTATTATTGGTATGGGTCATGCATGCCAACAATAATGGCACCAGCATACTAAAGAGAAAATACTGTGGAATCATGTTAAAATTCGTGTTTGTATGCATAAGTGCATTTCCTCCTTGAAACGTTGTGGTTTGGTGGTTGTATTGGTGAAAGTAGGAAATTTTAGTTGTAACATAAGAGCAGATTTTCATTATAACTTGTAAAAAAAAATACTGGATTCGCCTAGCATCTCAAAATCCGCAGTAAAGTTGTTGGGTTAGGTTTTGTATTGTTTCACTCATTTTGGCATGTAATTTAATCAGGTATTCCAATTAAATTACGGCAGCTGCTTGTATGCACTGCTATATTACATAATGGCATGAGTTGTCCTTGCCATTGTGTACTTTTTGTAATTTCGCAAGAACAAATGAAATTGGCATTTCCTGGAAAACAGGTTTTTACCAAAATAAGGAATGCCAAAAGGTTGCAGATGTAGTTTTGCTACTACTTCTACTTCCATGTTGCTGATGTGTTCTTCTTCTGCTGGTGACGTTATTATATTGACAATTGTTTGCAAAATGGAAAAACCAATTTGCAATACATGGAACACACGTATTATGTACATAATTCTTTGAATTCTTCCAGATAGCTGGGTCACGTACAAGACATGCATTGTGTGTTTGAACAACAGATACACACATACAACCTTAGTTACATAATGTGGTATGACATATATTCCATTTTCTGTGTTTGAACAGAATTTTTTTTACTTTCCATCCGCATACACAGTTTTGTATTCTTGGAAAAAATGCAATACGTTACAACGAACGGTTATTTTAAACGAACAAATGCTATTTTTTGTATGGGAAAGGCAATAGTAACTAAAAATTGAACAATGTATGTTCTGATCATATGATCAACATGTATTTTGGAGAAAGCATGACTCGATTTTGCAAAAAACTTTATTTTTATAATGCTTTCCCCTTCCAAATTTTTTTCTACCTGGTTATTATATAGCAGTTGAGCTTTTCTAACCGCCCGCATACACTTTCCTTTGCTTACTTTCTCCTTGTATGCTTTCTTACGTATTTGTACAGGTTTTTGTGGCTTTTGGTTATATCTAAAACACTCATTTATTATTTATACTACGTATTTTCTTCAAGGAGAAGTATACTAGGAAGTTGAGTCCTTTATCCAACTACAATAACCAGTTTTAAAGGAAGAAAATTGGACACAAAGAAAAAACCAGGCTGGAAAGCTCCATTTTAGCAAACCATATTGTGAACACGTAATATACATACTTAAGCACACACAGGAAGACTCCAGCTTGTTCAAAATGAATTTGAACTGGGTATATTATTACATTCTACAATCCTTATTCACTTTTCCGCATCCAATCTGTCCCATCTTTATATAAAAACATATGCAATGCAAAAGATACACATGAAAAAAGAGATGTGTATTTAAAGGGAAAGGAAGTGGACGGGTTGAGATGAATGTTTTACATTTTCAAGCTAAATTGATGGCTCTCCTTTTCTCTTACATTTTTTTAGAGAAAGCACACTACTCCTAACCTCCTAACCTTTATGTGTCCTCCTTCAGATTTTTTTTTCATTTAAATTTTCTCCGGAAAAGATAAAGCAGAACACGAAAGAAACAAAAATTCTCTTGAGGGACAACGGCTCGGAAAAAAGGGCGGAAGATGTAAAGTTATTTTTTAAATGGAAAAGTAGAACAGCTCTTTAGTTGCTTTCTTCACCCAGACATTTTCATGTTTCCGCTTTGGGTTTCGAGAAGATGAGAGAGAGATGCATGCATGCATTAAGCATGCACGCGGACAAAAAAAAACATAAAAAAGAACCAACAAAAAATATAAGTCAGTCAGTGTAATGAAATAAACATACACATTTCTATGCACAGGTAACAATGTTATGTATTAAAAAAAGAAAATGAAAGTGGATATGTGCATTAAGGGATTTTGTATAAGAGAAGGAACAGTATTAAAAAATAGGAAGAGTTGTTGATATCCCCTGCTTTTTTATGTTATCGCATTTTACTGACATGTTGAGATGGAATCAGGGAATTTTTTGTGTGTATTTCTACTTAACTTTCCACATACAATGTATCATTGTCTCTGGATTGTCCTCTCACTTCATTCATTTCTTTATAAGATGCCATATTTAGCTTAAAAAGTTATTTTGAAGTAGTACAAGGACGAGTGTGGATGGTGGCGGTGGGACTAAATTTAAAAGAAAGGAACCTTTTTTGTTTTTTATATGCGAGCCAAGTAAATACAGAATTTTTATATTCTTCTACATCCCAGGTATTAAATAGAATGTTTGGTATTACTCCTTGGAGAACTTTTGAAAAAGTGAGTAAAAACTGGTATTTTTGAATTAAGAAACCTTAAGTTTCTGTGACAGCGGCTGATGAAAATACTTACTGATATGTACATAAGTGTATCCTAAAGCAAGCTTATTTTTAAAAAATACACAATTCCACCTTTAAAAAATTTATTGACATCACACGTCATTCAATCCTTTTGGTCATTTTAGTCAACTGTCACAAGTGTAATACTCCACAGAAAACATTGTCCTTTCTCAAGTTTGACTTGTGACTGTCCCTCGGAATACATGACATACGACAAGCAAATACATTGGCATTTTTATCAATGCAAATAATACCTGACGTTTCGTGACTGGCACAGTTGTAAAATATGCAGGTGATATTGGCTTCGGGTTTTCCCAAATATACTAATACAGTCACCATTCTAACCGTCCTTGTATAAATAATTACTGTAAGAATTGTTGCTTCAGAAGCAAAGAGAAACCAAACCAATAAAAAATACACAATTCCACCTTTAAAAAATTTATTGACATCACACGTCATTCAATCCTTTTGGTCATTTTAGTCAACTGTCACAAGTGTAATACTCCACATAAAACATTGTCCTTTCTCAAGTTTGACTTGTGACTGTCCCTCGGAATACATGACACGACAAGCAAATACATTGGAATTTTTATCAATGCGAATAATACCTGACGTTTCGTGACTGGCACAGTTGTAAAATATGCAAGTGATATTGGCTTCGGGTTTTCCCAAATACCCAATACTAATACAGTCACCATTCTAACCGTCCTTGTATAAATAATTACTGTAAGAATTGTTGCTTCAGAAGCAAAGAGAAACCAAACCAACCCAGTGAGCTTTATAATTTTTGCATGTATGATCGTGTTGTGCACTTTTTTAAAGCTCACGAACGAGATGTTTGTTTTATGTAGTTTATGCATGCGCATTTATGTTTAATGAGATATTTGCATTCAATAATTCAGCCTTTTTCTTCTGATTTTCGTAGAAAGTCATTTATTAATTGCTTATTTATGCTACTGCCTGATAAGGTTTGTTGGCCCGAGCTAAAAATTTAAAAACAAATATGCAGTCAGGCTGAACAAGCGACCATAGGGCCTTATGAAAACGACTAAAGCTCATTACATTTGGAATACATGCAATGTCAATAAAGTTTAACTGGCCTTTAACCCTAAAAGGGGGTAATAACAACGTAGAAAAGAAGTAATTACAAAAAAATATAATAATAATTGCTCACGGCAGTCCATAAGCTTACTTATACACACCAAGGTAATAATTATTGATACTAAAACATAGCAGCAGCATTATATAAGCCATTGTCACCTGGCTTCATAATAACAATATCATGCGTAGTTGTGAAATCCTATCCAATCCCATTCTCTCCCTGTAGAAGCACGTATCTCATTTCATTTGGTAATCATAATAATATTATTAATGCAGATATTCTAATAATGATTATATGTGTAGCATGTTTGGTTTTCACTAGGCATGCATACTTTCACTCGGCACACACAAAAGGAGAAAGTGTTTCGGTGGATGTAGCAAGTGACGGTGAAAATCGTTCCGCTAAGGTATATATATACACTCACACCCACAAACAAAACATTAGCATGGTTTTCCCTCTATGCAAACATTTAATTTCTATACTAAATGGAAATAGGGAGTGGATATTAATAACATGGAAGCCTTTTATGGCAATGGAAATTATTGAGAGAGAGAGAGAGATGCATAAGCAGGTAGTATTATGAAAGAGTGGAGAAAGCTCTCAGGTCGTGCTCCCGAACTCAATGAGTGTATTTTGTATATATGATCAAGCTAGATTGACTTGTGGTTGGTTTCTGCGTGAGTGCTCATATTACACTAATTATCCTGCATCAATCTTAATACCACCATAATAAAAGCTCTTTCCAATCAAGCCCTGCTATGCTGTCTGTCTACTTTTGTTTACTAAGGATTTCCGCCAAAAACCAGTGTCTCGTGGTTGTGTGGTACAACCCAAAATAAGTTGTTTTTTGTGCAAAAAAGCAATTGGCTTTAAGTGGAGTACATATAGTGTAGGAAGAGTAAACAAAAAACGAATGATCTTGTACGCAGTGTGTGTAAGGGTAGCACAAACACACCTGGTTTCGGTTCAATGATTCCTTTCTAGTATATACATTTTTTTTATCCTTCACTAATAATAAAATAGATGGTCGAACTAAAATTTACTTGAGGATCAAGGAACAAGGGAGAAAGTAGGAGGCTGTAAAGAGTTCTTTGCTCTTTTGACATGATACGCGAGATTCCTTACCTTTCTCCATAGTGAAAGCAAGACATTGTTTTTTTTCTAGATAACAGAGAGGGCAAGCCATTACCTCTTAATTCCATTTAAACAACTTGTATAAACATAACATAGGTACATATTTTTATGGATGTAGGTATATAAAAAAAAGTTGAAAATGAAAGTAAAACGCTACAAGTCAATTCTGAAATGGAGAGCGTTGTTTTTGCAAATGCCCACCATTATATACGTACTTGGATTTCTGGGGGAAAGGTTGGAGTGGAAGAAGAGTTTCAAAGAAAATAATATGAGAATGATGTTCCTTCTCCGTACCTAATTTTACTTAATGTATTCTTGTTTCCTTCCCTTGTTCATATTCTTCCTTGCCAAACCAACCCACAATACTATGTAATACCTTTTCCATCTTGGTGTAATCGTGTTTGCCAGCTCAAGTGGAAGGAGGAAAAGTGTTGCTGGAAGGAAGTTCCATTGTAAACAAGCCGCTCTCATTGTATACACCAACATATACACTCTAACATGCAACAAGATTATATATACATATATGTAGACTCATCTGTTGTACATTGAAAGTAATACATATTATGCCATGCACACACACACACACTGCATACATGTATGTACTTAATACGCATTGCGAAATTTACTGTTTTCCTCGTAGCCATCAAGATGGTACGTGTGCTCATGTAGTTTAATCTGAAAAACAAGAGGAGAGGCCGTTAGGAGAAACCACTTTCCTCATATTATTACCCTGCAAAACCTCTCCACTTTCTCCACCATGTACTTTCCCCTGTGCATGGTGAAAGTACACTGTGCTCGTGTGGAGAGAGGAAGAGAGATGGTATTGTGTGTGTGTGTGTGTGTATTTTAGCAAGACAAAACAGATCTTAAAAGATTAATCTTAATCTGAGACAGTCTTAACAGAAGGGACAGAAGAGCATTTACATATTTTCTATGTATTGGTACACACACTTGGTTTCAATAATATAATATATATTGCAAAAAAGAGTATTTTAAAGAAAAAAGGGAACTTTAGATTAAAAAGTGCTTTTTCTATATAATATGCGTGTACAATTTTACATACGCACCAAAAGTTGGCACAACAAAAAGGAAAATAGTTTGCGGCGGCAGCTGCTGAAAAAAAGAGAAAGTTGTATGTTGTGTCAGTGTTGTAGTTGTAGGTATGTATGACTCTGAATATTATCTGATATTTATTCCATCCCGCAGAATGAAACGTGAGCGTGCATACATGAATGGTAGGCAAAGGGAAAGAGTCTGTCAGAAGGAAGGGATCCCATTCCAGGCAAAAAAAAATGTTAAAACTAGTTTCCCGTTTGGAGAGAAGCATATAGCATAAGAGAGGGAATCCACGTTGTAAAAAAATGTAAGAAGTGAAAGAACGTCCATCGATTGGTCTCTAAATCGATTTTCTCTCTTTTTTTTGTTCCCGATTCCCTCTTCCACTTTTGAGCTTCCTTCCACCACTTTCTCTCTTTTAGTGAAAGTTCCTTATAGAAATTCACAAACGAAGCTTTTCCATCTTGTTTTTTTTTCTTTGCTAAAAAAAAGGTTGTGCAACAATTGCGTGAGTTGCTCAGCTTAAAAAACACACGAGAACTATTGCAATATGTATAATATGTGGGTCATAAATATAGAAAGCGATGAAAGAACCCGTTTTTGGAAGTAGTTAAAAGGGAATGAAGCATGTACACTCTCTCTTCATCAGGCCAGGCGGCATTATTGGCGGGACCCTTTTATCTCCTTGCTTAATACACTTTCATAGTGGAAACAGTTTTTAAAAAAAGGATACGAATTAATGATTTTTTTCAAGATATACTTTCGCCAAGGAGAAAGTAGAAATGTTTAGATGGAAATGTAAGTGTATATTTTGTAGGCGCTCACACATGCGGATTTTAAGTGATGCATGAAATCTGCGTATCAGCCTGGTGATCTGTCTGCTGAGAAAGTCTGTAACACTTTCACATTTCTCCCGTACCACTTTACTCGATATATCTCGCTTGTCGAACCGCTCTTACTGTGATCATGTCTTGTGGTGAGTACTGTAGTGGTAAAAGAGGAGGACGATTGACACAAGGAAAATGCGTTTTTTAATGCGAAAACATTTTACATGTCTACTCTACATACAATTTTTGCTTGGTAGACACCGCAATTACGTGGGTGCATGTGCGGCGGGACATTTTCATGGAGAATCTATGGAAACTCTTGAGTCCTTTTTTATTTGTATCTAAAAACCATGTATTGCAGTGTAACAGATGAATCAGCCTTTTTAAATTTTTTAAAGTTGTTTCAAGTGTATTTTTTTAAACGAGTTCGTCACTGCAATCCAAAGAATGTAATCCGAGATTTATATTACGTGTCAAATCCTAGAAAAAGTTATTTTCGATTGAGTTTTGTTTGGTTTTGATTTAAATAAAATGGCTTTAACTGACTGAGCATGTTTGTAAATGAGTAAATTTCATTAATGACTTGCACCATGTATTGGAAAATTACATTAAGATAAATCAACCATATATGCACATAAACGTTTTTGATTGTTTGTTAATGCAAAAAGTGTCTTTTCCTTGTGTAGCCTCTCTGTACTTGATTTTCTTTCCTTTTGTGTTGCTGCGCCCGGAGTTACCACTTTGAAGGCTTATACAAGTATTTCTATTTATATGTTACTGCATACATGGCGCTATCGACAAAAAAGCTTTTGTAGTATGAAAATATTAGAGAATGTTTAGGGACTCACAAACAGAATCACCCTTCCAGCAACACCAGCTACCGTGAAGAGATCAAAAGGAATGGATTTAAAAAAGTCAAAACATGGTTGCAATCACCAAAAAAAAACTACATATATTCTCTTCAGCACCACTCAACCATTCATTCTTTTCTTTATTTTCATAAAAAAGGGTGGTGTGGTGATAAGTGCACATAAAAAATGAAGCGTTAAGCATAAAGGACGCACACTTAAACTGGTTTTCAAAATGGTTTTAAAAAACAGTTTGGAAATAACGCTTATGTAGACACCAAATAACAACTCAAACGCATGATCCATTCTTTTTATTCTTACACACATAATATGAAGGTGTGGAACAGGGGGAAAACAAGTAAATTGTCAAAGGGCAAACTATTCCAAAGAAATAACACGTTTTGGATTGGAACTTCAGTCGTTAAAGTGCATTCATAAAAAGTAGCCGTAAATCAATTATCTTCAACGACACCAGTTTTCGTTAAATTGGATTTTTCAGTGGTGCACATAAAAATCACAGTTTAAAAATGCAGTCCTAACAAAATCAAGTACTTTTGCAAACGTGACCATTCTAATACACACTATATTGCGTTACTACAGCATAAAGTGTCAAATAAAGGAAGATTATTGTTCAAAATAGGATTTTACGATAACAAACAAAAGTACAAGTACACCACAGTTGTTGTTGTTGTATCAGATGAATATCGGGAATGCGGCAAATGTCAAACATGATCTTTGACCATTAAAACAAGCATTTTTTCAAAACATTATGACATGAACAAGATAACTGTATAAGGATCATATCCTTTTACTGTCGCAGTATACATAACTCACAATATATAAATCTAAAGTTACACCCGCATATTTTCTGTTTGTATTCAAACGACAAAGAAACGAAAGCATATTGACCATTTTGTGGCATTTTTTATATTTTTGTTGTAATACTATCTTTTTTTTATGTATTCCAATGTCCATTTGGATTCTTCGCAATGGCAAAACGCATTTATTGGAGACGGTAGCGGTACAACGGGGTATTTTTATGAGGTATTGGAAAAGGAAATGTCAGGGTGTGACTGGCCGTTTGGCAGTAAAAAACGGGGGAAGGAATAGAGGATGTGCGATTTGAAATGAATGTTATTTTTGTGAGCCATTATATTTCTTCCTGTTAACTAGCGGTAGTACATATATATATATATATACCTACTTTGGAAATGGATAGTATTGAGGTAGACCGAAAAAAAGAGGAGGAGGATGAGAGGATGATTGTTCATTTTCTTTCCCGATGATAATCTATATTCAGTAATATACAACCGTCTCTAAAGTGGGAGAACCGCATATAATATGCGCACTCATAAAAACTTTAATGGAAGTGAAATTATTTGCAAAGAGTAGTACAATTTTTACTTTGAAGGGCAGCAGGAGAAGAGAGAGAGAGAGAGAGGACGGAAGGAAAATTGGAAGATTTTTATCGACACTTATTCTTGGATGCACAAGCACTCACTCATACTGTTTGTGGCTTTTTGTGTCTGTGTATGAGAGGATATCTAGTAAAAATTGAAAGTAGCAATGAAAAAGTGAAGGCGAGCAATGAAACAGAGTTTATTTACTTTTTTGTAGCTTTGTTATAGCCTTCTTTGGAATGAAATGGGAGCAACTTTTAAAAAATATACGAGTTTCTATGCAAGCTTTGGATGGGAAATGTGAGGAAAGATGCATCAAACTAATTTTCATTGTTTTTTCATAATATAGTACAAAATCCTGTAGTGTTTTACATGGTGACTGTATAAAAAAGGTCCATCTTTATATTATTATAATGTTGATCTTTGAGTAAAATGATGATGCAGCCATGTTTTCATACTTTTTGACAACTTTCTCTTTTCCATCCACTTTCTCACAAAAAAGACACAATGTTTTCATATCCTCTCATCATCTCCCGATTCCTTCCACCAACCAGTTTTCACCGTGACTCTTGGTATTTATTGTGAAAGCGGTAGAAGTTAACATGGAAAGTACAAGTGGCGTGAAGATGATGATGATGAGAGGAGAGAAGGAGAAAGATACAAAAAAAAGAAAGTTTCCGACAAGCCCGTCACTTTCTCTCCCTTGCTCCAAGTGTGGCAAGCACTTTCCTTGTTCTTTTTCCTGTTTTGAGGTGAAGAATATATATAAAAAAATGTGAATAAAATATTCTGAGCATTTGCTTGCATACATTCATTAATATTTTTTCTAATATTCTCAGTGAAAGTGTTGTGAAGAGGTGAGCTCTCTGGTGTCGATTAGTATTCATTCAGAATTCCCTTTTATTCTTCCCTCTGATATATTGGTGGAGACGAGAGGAATTTTACATTTTGTGAGGAACAGGATGAGTTTTTCGGGGGTTCAAAGATAAAATGAGATTTTTTTTCTTTCATGGTCTCATGCTAGAAACTAATGTGATGTGATGTTGGTATCGTACCAAAGTTTTCTTTTTCCCTGCCGCATCTTCTATTTCCCTCCTCCTCCTCCTCTTCATCTCTCATTCGTGGCCTTTTGCTTAAATGGTTGTGTTTAAGAAATAAAAAAAAGTTGAGGAGGAAGAGGAGCAAGAATATATATGTGTGTTTTGAGTAAGCTAAGTAAAAACTTTATAAAAAAACTATTGAGCTTTCTGACTCTATGTTAGGATTTCATCTTAGGAAGACTTTCACTCATCCCAATCTCTTGTACAAGTTTCAAAATATAAAAAGTTGGTAGCGCAGAGCAGTGTGTGCTCCTATTTAGATATGCAAGAGGCTTCACACGTTTTATCTTTAGAAAACTATCAAGTTTTTAAGTAAAACGGGGTAGGAGCAAGGGGGAAATATATTACTACAAAAATATATAAAGCACACAAGCTGGCAGTATATACCAAATGCAAGAAAAGGATGGAGAAAGTTGGTTTTAACAAAAACACTCACTCACATGTATCTTCCAAAAGTATCTCTCGTTTTACGTAAGAATTTATATTGGAAGATGAGCACCAAAACCTTGGGCTGTATAACGAAGAGAAGGAAAAATATTTTGAAGCTGAAGTGAATGTTAAATTGGTAATTTTCTTGTTGGAAAATTTTCAGCCAACAACTTAAAAGCATGACATAAGAAAAAAAATTAACTTGGTTCGTGGCCCATTGAATCAAGTGTAATCTTCTACGACCCCCTATGTTTGTATATGCAATACAGATAACATGGTATGCTATGTTTTTACATGGGGCTTGTTGACGCGGATACTGTCACGCTGCGGTAATTTTGGAAGGATAACTGTTTCAATTTTACATTCCTACCTTGGTTCCTATACTTTTTACAAATAAAAGTGATACAATTTGCGTTTAAGGTTTAAAATTACTTTTAATTGTAAAAGATACGAATGGAAAGTGCATGACATGCGGTACGAGTTCAAACGAAAGGGTTAACAATTAAATGGAGATCCAGTTAAATATTTGAAAATGGTGTGGAGTAGTATGGACCACCAGCAGTTGCTCTGAACCAATAGGCTTGTTATAAAGGTGGCGTAGTGACCCCTACTAAAAATGATGTATGTATGCATATGTGGCAAAGCTCAAAAGTAGCATCATATTCTTCCATAGAAAAAAAAGTTTTTTTGGTTTTGTTGGCATAAAGTCTAACAAAGGAGGAGAGAGAGAAAGAGAGGATGACAGATTTGGAAATATGAGTTGAGGGAAGACAGGCATGAAGATGAGCATATTTTATTGGTAAAGGCTACAAGGGACTTTTGGCTGCATGGTTGTCTCTCTCTCTCTCATCCACGGATATTTTTTAGTATTATAAAAAGTTTTAAACCCAAAAATATTTCTGTATGCAACTCTTATATTATTCAACCACCCCACACTTAACAAGAGCAAGGGCGGATAGGAAAGGAAAAAGGAGAAAAATGGGCAAGAGAAAAGTTTTGTTTGGATTTCAAAAGTTGGGAAAGTAAAAAGCTTGGGAGAGAAAGAGTGGATGGTAAAAAGGGCAAAGTAAAAGTATGCATGAGAGAGAGAGAGAGAGAGCCAAGCCGGGATACTAAAGAACGGAAGGAAAAGTACAAGAATCTTTTCATCTTCTAAATCTTTCCCCAGATGTGTACATAACTACACACACCGTGTACCTTTAGCATAGCATATCTTTTTTGCATAATGCCACACGTATACCAGACCACTACTACTACCACGTGCGTCTTTCAATGTCATATATGTATTTATATGCTATGTTTATACTGAGCTGACATTCGCTTATCTACTTTCTCCTTCCTTTTTGTGTGCTCATAGTCCCTCACAGCATTATCATGCAATAACATTATCGGGAGCAAACAGGATAAAATAGTCCCATTGGTATAAAATATATAGGGATACGTTTAACAATGTATTTTCCCTTTTGAAAGTTTTTTTTGGTATTGTCGTCTTCATAATAGGATTTTTTGGGTATGGCATATTATTTCTATCCAATTTTTACTAATATAAATTCATCCTGTATAAATGGATATACAGTATTAAATTATAATAACTATCCTATTCTTGTCTTGGTTTTGCAGGTTTATACGTCTTACAAAATGAGAATCCGGATGGAAGGCACGAAATGGACGTAAATAATCTAGCGCAAAAAATGAAAAAGTGGAACGGACAAAGTGTCATAGTCTAGGTGAGTAGTGTGTCTTTTTTGTGTGTTTCCCTTTGAGATTATTATGTCACAGTGTGATTTGTTCTGAGAAACTTTTTTTAGAAATCTATGAGAGAAAAAGGTCTTATTTTAGTATATAATATGCTATTAAGTGTATGTAGCAATTTGTCTTATTGCTACTTCCTGTCTTAATAAATGTTTTGTTTCAAAAAATGCCTTTTCTCAGAAACCATATAAGTGTCAGTCTTTTTCTGACGCTGTGATGAGTTTAAAGGTAACATGTTGGTGTAATGGTGATAGTGTGTGAATAATATGGAATATAATGTGTGGTGGTGAGTGAACAAATCACACTTTCACCGTACTTTCACTCACCTCCAATAACATCTTGTGCCAAAAGAGATCTTGTCATCATGTGTGGTGTGAGCAGTTTGCTAATATTATGTGAGCTCCATTTTTTATTATCTTGAAACCATCAGTTGCCATACTCCTTCAAGCCTGAGTCATGTTTTTGCATGTCATTTTGTGTGAAGAATATTTTTTTATGTGTGAAGCAGAGGTTAAATGGGAGAGGTGAAGGTGTGAGTTGTATAATCAGAGAAAAGTAGTTGAATGAGAATATTGGAAAGGATTTTTTTGTGTGG
>JAHZNG010001143.1:0-10810 GCA_027744375.1 Orchesellides sinensis | reverse complement strand
TTAGGATGCTCTATAAGTACATGTGTAGCATAATGGCCATCCGTGAAAGCAAAGGCTTGAAGGCACGTGCATTTCACAAAATCTACAGCGATCTTTACTGCGTTCATACAGATACTTCAACCATGTAATTTTGAAAGCTTGGATGAAGTATGAGGATAAAAGTACCATTCAAATGGAAAGATTCCACCGTGAATAAATACTTTCCTTATACATATGCACACTACTGTAGTGTGAGTGAATATCTACTTTTTAAACAGTTGATCAAGTTGTTTTGGATATGAACGAGACTATGAGTTTACATTCAGAAATGTATTTTATTTTAAAGGTTGCAAAAAATTTATTATTCTGTTTTATAGAAGTATTTATGTACATTAGTACATTTCATGCATGACTTGAATCTGTTATTTTATTGAAAAAATACATATATTCGGAATCACATGATTAACTATTCATCAGTATTTGATTGCACGCTAAACCTATCAATGTGGACAATCAAAATTCTTATAAAATTATAAATTCCCACATCTAATATTTCTTGGGGGATGTTCAGATTACCGAGATCTATTAATACAACATATTATTATTTACCGATACTTATCAGAAAGTCAAGAAATACCTTCCTTCCCCTTTAGGTTCAAAATGTATGTAAACCACTCTCGTAGATATCCCGATTTAAAGTTTTTAAATCATATGTAAACTTTGCTTTATTAGCACCTTATTACGCATTCTATCCAACTAATCATCGACAGTTTAAACAGTTTAGTAAAAGCACCATTTCTCGTCTCCAAAAATGTATGCAAGCAATGCTACAGCTATAATACCAACCAAAGTAGCTTTACAGTGACACAGCAAACAACCTAAACGTACATAACCTACCAAAAATGTTACAAAGCAGATGTGTTTCATCTCAACAATCTCAGTATTTTCTTGAAACGTTTTTGAATGGTGATTCTTTGCTTAAAATTGAACAAATTCTGTCGGATAAAACATCAACACATTACATGCCAAACGATTCGGTAGAGTATCAGTTATTTAAAAAGGTAAACATCGTTTTTATAGCTAAATCGGGCAAAACCAACCGGTGAATGAGAAAAACCAGACATTTTGGAGTCGTCTTTTGGAACATTTACATGCAATTTGGAGGTTTAAATCGTTATCCAAAAAAGTCTACAAGTACACAGTACACAGTTTTCTTTTGAAATAGATGTAATGAATACTTGCTCTTGTATGCTCGTGTAACAAGTTTTAAACTATGTACCTCGTGTCTGTTTGTTATAAAAAAGGAACAGACATATAATATGCAGGGTGAGTTAGCGAAACTTGACTAACGTGTTGGACTTATTTGTGTCTGGCTTAGCCGCGTGGGACCTAAACTCATTAATCCCGCAAAGTATTGGATACAATTCGCAATTATTGTTAAGTGATATTTTTATTTAAAAAAAGATATCGAAAGCTAATCCTAGACATTGCTAATTAAAAGAGTTTTAAATGCAACCGCAAACGATCTGGAATTTGTAATATATTTAAATACATCCCTTCTAATACAATCTAAACTACACATCATGATTAAAAACAAACATAAATATCATAACTCCAGCAATTTTAGTAACTTGTTTATTGGGAGTAAAAAGATGCTTTTAAAAATGCATAAACACTAAAGACACTAATTAGCTTTAGCATTGGATATCCTTACTGGTGTAAAGAGCTACATTTTGCGGTTGCAAAATAACATTTTTCTGTTTTCAGGCCAAAGCAACTTTGATCTATCGATACATTTATATTTTTATAATGCTCCTTTCCTCAGAAACCCTTGGGAAATTCTTTAGTGAATATTAACAACGTGTACATAAATAACCAGAAACATTGGTATCATGCTTACATGAGTGGTTTTAGATTCTACGTATTTTGTACGTTATGCAGCCTGGAATTACTATTTCGACATAGACCCAATAGGTAATTGAGTAATACTTTTAATTTTTTATATTTCCTGCAATGGAATTTTGATTTATGTGTATTTTATGCCTTAGAATCAGCTTTGACATTATGAACTCGGAATCCAAACTGAGCGTATGCATATTGCATACAAACTTCAATTGAACAACAAACAAGCAAAACGATTGCCAGAATGCCTATACTATATTGGAAGCCCTAAATTAATATTGAAAAAGAGAAAACTGCCAGGTTATTGTCATATACGGAATACGGAATTAGCTTAAACAGGTGAAATTTTAAAAGGATTTTATAAAAATCGCAGTAAGAAATCTATTCAAAAGTATTAACTTAGTGCATAAGGGTAAAATATTTGCTTAGTGTGTTAGATTGTTAGTTGGTTCTGGTTCTGTTCTTGGTTGTGGAACAAAGTTGAGGAATGCACCACTTCCCCGAGTACAAATTCATTAATTCTTTCTTTAATAAAATACAAACACACAGGAAGAGGTGAGTTTCTAGGTGTGTTCACAGTTTTGTCAGAGGATATTTAACAAGGCAGAAGAGTGACATGTTCTTCGGGATTTTACAGCATTTACAAATAAAAAATCCTTCACCCTCCTATAGTATTTTATAACTCATCTGCGCTCTGCATGCAGTCATTGTAATCTAATATGCATTCAATACAAACAAGTTATTAGAATGCACGGCCAGATGCAAACTGCCAGGTCTGCACTAACAAATGAAAGGAAATCAAAATAATTACGACGCCACTCCTGACTCTAGAATCGAACGCCTTCACCATCTCCACCGTCTTAGAAATACATTTCATTCGATCCAGCAAGTGCCCTTAAATTTCAGAAACGCTTTACTGTACTTTTTCTGAATTGCTGCTTGTAATCTAATGTTATGAAAAAGTTCTTGAACAAATATACATTAAAAAAGGTTCCAACAACATTTTATTCTCAAGCAGGTTCAGTATTTACAGACAACGCTTTTTAAAGAAAACAGAAGGGGAACAAGGGAGAATTTTTGTAAGACTGTTCACTCAACGCATGCAAGCCCGCCCTTATAGAAGACCAGAGACGTAAGCAAAGATAATGAGCCTTAAAGGATACACATGTTTGTTCTAGAGTAAAAAAGATGCCTTTAAACATTGAAAATTGAGCTAGAGTTCCGCTTATTACGTTCATAAATACATAGGTAAATACTTTACGCACTTTCCACCCGTTTATCGATGCGTTGGAGGTTGGAGTAGTTAGCATTGGCATACAACAGGAGTTTTCTTTTTTACCGGGTGCAACGTATATACAAGCAGAACTTTTTATCAACTTTTCCTCTCTTGTCAAGCAGATCTTAAGTAAACAGTTGCTGACAACATCCATCTCTGCTCTGTCAATGAAAGATTTTTCTTGTCCGCCTACAGGCCACGATATTATGTGAAATTCGTGTGATATTGTGGTAAGCACGTTGAAAGAACGGGTGGTTTCTCTAGATAAAACTGCATCTTATGCTTGTATTTTAAAAAGATAATCGAAAAATATTTATTTCCATCTTTTACAAACATCTTATTAACCCATTAGATTTTAACGGCATGGCATGGGAAATTTCCATGTTACTTTCAATAAAAGCAATGCTGAAACTGAAGTAGACTTTATCAAATAACTTTGGGGCAAGGTGAAACAGGTAAACGAGACCACATTTTTTTAGCTTTCTCCAGTTAGAAATTGTTAACTAATCATAATTTTGTTTCAAATATACTAAAAACCATTTAAAAATATTTTTGATAATATAAGCATTCATATATATACCAATCTGAAAACTAGAGTTCTGCTGGACTATGCAAACTTATAATGCAGTGAAATGATGGCAACTGTGCCACACTGATTGTTTTACATATTTCGCGTGGGAGGCAGCATAAAACAACAACGCTGACTCTTGTTATATACTGCCTATTCACACGAATAATCTACATCCAACCGAGTTCTAAAACTGTATACGTACAACGCTGGAAAGAAGGTAATTCAGTAATTCAACCCCAGCATCATGGCACACGCTCTCGTTTTCCATTGAAACAACTCCCCCAAGTGCAATTTAACACAAGGCAAACTAATGTAAAAAAAATAATACTAACGTCCGTCAGTTTGACAGACATATACAAACGCAGCGGATTCGGAAGAATTTTCGGGAAACGCCCAAAAATTTGTGACGTGAAAGCATTGTTTATTTGAAATGATTCTATCAAATAATGTACATAAGTTTTCACATCGTAATGTAACATTTCTTTTCATAAAAACTTACGACGAGATCAAGAATTTCATCTATAAGTTTGTATTTTTACATTTCTTATGCCCCTAAAGAAAAACTTAACGTACAAAATCAAATAGGTAAGTTTGCGACTCTTGAAAAATAAAAATGTTCACAAAGCCCCATGTCCAACACTCGTCACTGTCTAGTGCCAATAGTTTCGTGGAAACTGCAATCCAGGCCAGATTTATAAACTTGATGTCTTCCCATTTTTCGTACAGAGATGTTTTATTCCGTTTTGTCTTACAGCCAGTGCAAATATACATTCCTAAAGAATGTGTTTGTTGATTAAATGCGTGGAATGCATTTTCCATTTTTAAAGCTCACAAATAAATTACCTTCATGTACCTGGATCTAAGAGTAATAACAAACGGGCGTGGTCTTACTTGCCAACTCCTACTACCAACATAGTATTAGTTTTACTGGTGAAAAATGTATATATGTACATATATATATTTATATTATGCATTATATGGATGTTTACTCCAAAGTTAGGATGCTTGTTTCCAGAACTAAGCTGGTATCGCCAAAGCCGGAACTGACAAGTACGGCAACAACGGTAATTACAATGCTTTCACAGGAAATTAGCTATTTTATTATGGTATGAAGGTCACAAACACATTCAAGGTAGATAATGCAAGACTAAATTAATACATATATAGCATAAATCTTTCAGTGTGTTAAGTGTGACGGAGAATTATTTTTTTCATTTATTCGCAATGTATTATGTACGTATTTGTAATAAAGAACTCGACACTTTCTATGTATGACTATTGCTGAATATGTATTAATTGTAGCATCGAACACTGATCTAGCAGTCTGGCACCTCACATTGTTTTTAATCACCATGTAAGGAAGGCAATATTGTCGATACCTGTCTGCGAAAGGTTTTCGGCACCCTCTATATGTCGTCTCCAAATAACATTTTCTTCTCAAGGTGGTAGGCGTTACAGTAAAAACTACGGTTGTCGTCTTTAAATTCCTTAAAAATGTATCAAACTTAAACAGGATAGTTGAACCAGAAACTCTATACGCCGCCATTCATTTAGTAATGCCGATACGAAAAATATTCGATTGGACAATAAAACTTGCTTACTATGTATTTCAGTATATTTATAGGTGTTGGATGCAACAAATCAGCTTTGAATGGTTTCATGCTTTTCATTCAAACGTAAATATTGAATTGTAATGCGACTCCCAATCCAAAAAAATTTTCATTTTCATTTTACTTGAAATTCAAGCTTCACAAATCATTTATCAATTACCACTTTATCCCACGATGCCCTCAATGGCCTGGATTGAACTTCAAGTGGAATCGTTTGGAATATTTTCTGAATTACGTAGATATAGCATATTTCTAACAAATAAATAACTACATGCAAATAGGATTCAGTACGAAAATCGTGAATTCAACTTTATTACACAACGTTAAGATTAAGGACTAGAAAAAGTTGGCAATAAAGGTACAAAGATATATAATATACTTATTGAACACAACGCAAGGCTTTTCGCACCTTTACAAAGTTTACGATGAGATCATAAAATCCAAAATTGACACTTTGAATATAAATATCACAGGTATCAGTCAAAAAATTAAGTTACAACGCTGTAATGGTTTCCATCAGTTCTTTAACTTAATTATTAATACTAAGACAGCAGTTTTTGCAAAATACATGTTTAATGCGTAATTATGTAACCTATCGGCGATAAGAATAAAGGCATCCATACGCTTGAACAGACATCTTGTTTGTCAGATTTGTCGAAAATTATCTCCGAAACCGATATCTACAATGCGGATATTAGAGAAGGCTGCAACCATCTGAAATATTGAAAGAACTTTACAGTTAATAATAATAATGATGATAAAATCTTACACACATGCATCATATTATCTCAACTTATAATACATACACATAAAAACGAGAATAATTAATTTACAAAAATTCCATCTTGAAACTTGCATGTTTTACGATTATATTTTAGGTTAGACTTTCGTCTTGACTTTTGCGAGAAAATAAATGTGCTCATGTAAAGATTATTTGATCAGTTGCATATCTTCAGTATGTATATGACTTATACGTAAGTTCTTGTCATATTAAAAAATTTAAAAGTATTACTTGTGGCTTATAAATAAACTTCAATTTTTACAGCCAAAGATTCACAGGTATAGTTTTTTTTAAATTTCAAAGCAGAGAGAAATTGCGAACAGTAAGAGTTTTTTTTAATATTATTGAAAGAAAAACGAAATCCGTTTATTTTACCTTGCCAGATTAACTTTCAGTGATCTCAGAGGCTTCTTTCATTGTTAACATTTCACCGTTTTAGAATATCTCAACCATTTAGTTAACTTGTTGAACATGAATGTCCATTTTTTCCATAATGTCCATCAATCAAGAAATTTTAAAAGTCCAGTTTTTCATAAATCTCAGGCATCAATGTTCTGATGTGTTTTGCATTTAGTTTTAGTCAGTGCATTTTTGTAAGAGGCTTTCGAGGATATAATTAAAAAAGCTTGATCCGTCATTTCAGTATTGAGTATACATATCAGTGCCAGAAGAAAATACTGCTTACTTGCTTTTTGAACGAAAAAGGTATGTAAAAGTTTAGTTTAAGTTTAGTATAGGGTGAGAACCCCCGTTTTCATTTATACAAATTGCGTAGGTGTAGCCGGGTGTAGGTATTCGATATGAAGGTACATAAGACAGCGATGCTCTATTATTATGCAACTGTCATATTGTTAAATTATTCGCTGAGGTGTGATCTCGTTATCCCTGAGATCAAAGTTCCTCATTCTACTGCTACATAGCAATGACTACGATATTATGCATTTCCTGGTGCAAAACATTTAATACTTGCTACATGCTGTGTGAAGAAACTCTACAGTAGTATGCAGATGACCCCTTCCAGGCAAACGTACGACGAATAGAGAGCATCATCACCTCAGCTTTTACAGCGAAAAAAAACTAGAATGTAAAATTACTGCTAAAATATATTACACATCTTACAAGCTTCAGGTATTTCTGATAAGCCGGGTTTATTATTACTTTTACTACCATTATCTTGTGAAATGTATGCTTCTGTGAGATATGTTCATATTATGTATATTTTATCAGAAAGCGCATTTGTGCAACTATATTCATAAATCCGACCACTACCTGCAATTCTGCATTCTTTCAACTTTGCTCTGACATCATGATACTTAATGCGGACTTGTCTTGGCAAAAGCACAAGCTTATGAATAGCTGGCTGTCAATTTAATATAATAGTGTAGGCTTTACGTAAGTAATCGAGTTATTACAGTTAGTTTCCGTTCTGTAAGAACAAAAAGAATCCAGAAGAAACAAGAAAAAAGACAAAAAGATAACAGCGCGTGCAACGCATTTGTAAATCCATTTTTTACAATTTCGTTTTACTTAGTGCGTATAACTGACTCTTCTAAAACCAGAGCCGTACGCCATGTGGTTATCATTTACTGTAATGCAGGATGACAAGATCATAATCATACGACAAACAAGAAGCAAAATACACAAGAAAAAAGTAATGGTTGACTACAGAGATAAAAGGAACTTCCTACTAAAAGTACAAATCATAAATGCTGAGGTTTGTTAGTTAAGTTCTCAACTTTCAATCCAAAGTGTAGAACTGTTGGTACATGCATACACTATGTAATATGTAGGGACACTATATGCGTAGTACAAATACATATTGCTAGTTTTATACATCATACATGCCTAGCCACTTTTCCCATCCAATAAATGTGAACATTAAAAATTATAATAGGAATAAGAATGTATTTCAATAAGTAGAAACGAATATAACAAAAGATCCCATGAGAATATGAGAATAATGAAGACTCGGCTGCGTATGATACCCTCCCTTTCTTTTCCCTCAGTCTCCTACGTGCCCGTAAGCTCATACAACGCATTAGGTTTTATCTGACAAGATAAGTTACCTGAATAATGAATGTCAATATTTCGTATTTTAGTTTATTGTTGATGAAAGTCTAAGATGTTTCCGCTTTCTCACACAGTTTTTTATGATTCGAACCTTAACTTGTGAATAAATATGCAAGACACCAAGAAGAGATAAAATACACATGCCTATGGTGGTAAATAGCGAATGTTTGGTCCATTGATTCTCGAAATACAACACAAGTTTTAACACTAACAAGATATCTTGAACTATTTTAAAGTTTAATTGATGTCTTGCACATCATGTAATGAAATCATATAAATATAAACTAGACTGTCAACTAAATAATGCAGATTAAAACTAATTTAGATTATTTTTTCACAACTTTAATGCAACAAAAAGAAAGTGAAGTCGGTATAGACAGTGGCGCGTCATTTGATTGAAGTGTCCAAACTTTACTTACCATTTTACACTGATATGATCCGAACAACCATCAAAAACATAAATACGGTTTATGAATTAAAACCTTAATACGCAAATGTGTTGGAAATGTTTAAATCTTAAAATAATTGATCATCTAATTTCCACAGTATAGAAACGTATTGGAAGAAATGATACTGCATCATTGATTTCCTGTAAAACAATTTAGACAAGACTTTATAATTAAGCTTGTGCAATACTACATAAAGGTTTGATTTTATGTTATTTGTGCCCTCTCTACAGTGATAAGTGTTAGTGAAATTATTAGTAGAATCTAGAATAGATACAGACATAAACATAGCAGCGTTTTCCAACTTAAATTGGCACCAGAAAGAACACTATGATACGGACGTTATACATTATACTTACTTAGGTTTTAAAACTTGATTTTGTTCATTTGGGTGAACAAAGTATATAGGTGGTTAGTTAGCCCACCATAGCAAATCAATTTCTTCAATTAGCCAGAGAAAGTTTCGCTCGTGGGTACATTTAAATAGGCATTATTATAAGCAAATATGAGATACGAATACCAAAGCCTCATTTTATGTTACAAATGTATCAGCATATTGTGCAATTATAATTTCATGTTATTTGGACATGCTTAGAGTTTTCTGATAAAGTAAAGTATCTAAAATTCAAAATCTTGCTCAATCATTGTCGTAGTTTACGATTAAAACAAATTCAAAACAACGTTTACTCAAAATGTAAACGATATAAAGCATGTACTAAGAATTAATAAAATATATAAATTAAAATTCCAAAGTATATTATGTAAAGGCAAAGAGGTTTTAAATGTTATCTTTGTCAGTAAACGAACGTTAAGATGTAGAATCCGGCTTAAAAATGTAGTTAAAATGACAGAGTTTATTAGCACCGTGAAAGCACTGTATATAATATATAACTATACCTCAGTACCTGACAGCTAACCAAACGACACAGCTAGTGTTGTTACTTTTCATTCAACCAACATTCAATGATGGTAGCAAACAAGAATGTGGTGTTAACGACATTGATCTCATTTTAAGTACGGAACTTTCGCATTCTCATATTTACAGCAATCCCGTAATCATAAAAAAATTTAAAAGTATTTACCAACTCGAATTGTCTGCATTGTAGATTGTATGAAAATAATTGATTAAAATAGACAAGAGATGCAAGGAATGGATCACAATATCCACATCAGTACGTATCTTCACAGAATGAAAGCATATCCACTGGCCACTGAAAATGTTTAATTATTACAAAGCCTCTGTATCAAAACATGAAATCTTGTTTAATTACTTAAAATATTTTACATCAAAATTGAGATCTTCGATGCAATGGTTAATTTCAATGTATCTTAATTAGATATAGTCTTGATATTTTATACACAAAAAAACTACAACTTTCAACAGCAATTAATCTGCACGAATTAGTCACACAATTTTGAAAATTGTGTAGTGTTTGTCGTGTTTCGTTAAGAATAGCCATGTTTCGTCCATGTATAAGCAATTCAGTTCTGGAGAAACCTGTTGAAACTAAATTGAACTATATTATTGATACTACCCGGATTTAGAAAAACTGATCTTCATAATACCAGAGTACCCAAGTTTTGACGTAGAATCATTGTAAGTTTTACTGAAATTTAAACAGTTACCTGGTCTTTCTTGACCGACATCATCTTCACCGTCATGCCACCATCATTGCACAGTACACGCTAAAGTATTATTTTTCAGCCATCCAAACATCCAACCTACGCTTTTGTGGCTTATAGTAGCTTTAAAACACGCATCCGAGAACTTTTTAAAAATTTTCATTTAGATACAATAATTTTCAATTACCGAGGGTGTGGGTTGTTGTCATCATAGAAGAACCGTACAATAATACCTTTGCTAGTGAAATATTTTTAATTCACGAATGTGGAACAAGTAAATTATGAGTTGCCGGCAGTTCATACACCATCTAAGTGTAAACTTAAATGCAGTCCATAAAACCTAATTGCAATGTTGGCGATAGTAAATGAACAGCTATGATGATTAATAGAAAAGACATTCGTCCTTATTCGTTAATAATAAATATATTGCTCTTTTCAATTTATCATTATACCAAATAAATCAGTAGAGAACAGCTTTTGGCTTGAGAGCAACTCTTTGATACTGGTCAACAAAGTCTCATGTCAGTAACTCAGAACAAATACTTACTAAAC
>JAHZNG010001142.1:0-21700 GCA_027744375.1 Orchesellides sinensis | reverse complement strand
AATTTTTCTTTCAGATTCCTTTACAGCACACGGCTTTCATCATCATGAACAGTTCTGCTACTGTTTGGTTGAAGTCTGGAGAAGCATACTATTTTTAGGAGCAAAATAGAGAGAAAGAGAAACCTGAGGATTTCCAAGCCAAAGGGGATTCTCTGTATTGGCATTGTCAAACGCAAGAAACGCACACACAGTTTGTGATTATATACGTTGTTTACAGTATCCATTTCAATGAAGTTCCTGGAAGACGTCACTGCTCTGGGGAGTATACATAGTTTCAACTTCTTCGGGGAACATAATGTATTGTATTGGAATTTGTATTATGTAGGATTAGAAATACACATACTTGTGATATGAAAAGCTTGCTTGCGACAGTATTTGATATAACCAAATAATTCATTTCAGAGAGTCAGGAAAAGGAAGACGCTCAATTCTTGACATGATCAAAATAATGCGATTCGCTTGGGTGATCTTCTATTTTTTTCAAATTATTGTGGTAGCATAATAATGCAGAAAAATCATAAAAACATTTACGGCATGGCAATGAAAACTGATTACGATAATATTTGGTAATGAAGCAGCTAGTTCAATAGGAACAAAAATCTGATACTGCGAGAAATTGCATCAAAATGACTTTATTGCTAACTAAAAAACTTAATAAAATGATTGGATTTATTGCTAATACTGAAGGTTATAATGTCTATTCATAAATCAAACTGATTAATTTGATGTTATACACCAAAAGCAGACATAAGAAGGGTGTATTATGCACCGGCTATCAAAATGAGCCATATTTGAAACTTTTGTTAAAATACTAATTAGGCAAATATTGAATAAGCAAAGATTTTCCAATGCTGTGCTTTTCAGTGAGACATGCTTGTCATCACTCTTGACGTCTTGACTAATAGTCGTAAAAAAGAATTAGCATAAATTCAATATAAACAATATTAGTATTTGATGGTAGATGTTTTACGAAAAATAGAAATAATTGTATATAAGATCTTATCCACTGTTTTCAAATAATTCTAATAAATCAATCTTACAACAAAGGCGGACTGTGTTAGTAAGCATCTCAGGTAATTTACTTGCCTTGACAACTGTAGATACAGCCGTGGACTGTTGGACTGGGGGAGAAGATACCGTGGGAGTTGGTGATGTAATGGTTGCAGTGGTTGATGGGGGTGGGAGCATTGGGACACCCTCATCATCATCAGGCTCTGGCTGGGCAAGTCTTGCGATTGTGGATTGCTTACTTTTTGTCGTCATTGCCACACTTTTCAAAAGCTCGTCGGCGCCTTCCTCGTCCGTCAATTTCTTGCTATCAGTTCCGTTGGTACTACTTCGCCAAAATCGTTCTTTCATCTCAGCCAAATATGGACAACGCTGCATTCCTATTAAAATAAAACCAGAAAAGAATGAATGTGTTATTGTATACTATTCATCACATTTGACACGTTTGAATGTGACCATCACACAGAATGAAGTTTCAGTTTGCAGACTTAAAAATCAAGATGCGTGCCTGCATCTCACGTCATCACTATTTCCTATGCGCATAATGAATAGAGTTTGCTTATCAAATATTACGTAATAATGTAACATGGCATTTTATTTTAAAGTTTACGATTTGTCAATAAAAAGATAATAGGATGATGAAGTCATTTGTACTTTAAATGCCTTTTAGCTTGAATACTAAATTGCTGCCTTTGGAGTGATGCAAATTAATCTCTTCGCAATCAAGGAAGGTGCTGCATGCATAAAATCTTTCTTTGTTTTAAGCAACATAACATGATGTGTAGGATTGAAGTAGTCCACTTTACATGCAAACAATCTGCGCTACTTCGATAGGAGTAAATTTATAGTTCATGTTCATACATGTAGGTAAAATAAAAGACATTATGCATTCAAAACAATGCCTGGAGACTTAATTGACTATCTTAATAAATAAGCTAGCCATAAAATTGCCAGCTTCGTCAACAGTCGTCAACTTGAAGAAAGATGTAATGTAGATCTATCATAATCTTTAAAATTGTACATGTAACAACGCGTCATTATTAAAAAGGAGTACAAATTCTTTTTTCTCGAAGCACCGTATTTGGTAAATCTACTATAAAATTTGAGTGCGTCTATTTTAAAGGCACAGGATTATGTTGTAATATAATACAATACTGCAACATACAGATAAAAGGCTCGGAATAGGCCACATGAGAAAATATTATGGCAGTATTTATAAATCAGCAAGAGATTGGTATTCCAGCCTATGTTTTTCCGGAGTGTTAATACTAACTAAGAGGTCATCCAAACCTAGACTAGACATATGTAATCAACATGGGACAAAATGCACATCCCAATTTCTTTTCAATTCCATATGTGTGCGTGCGTCATCGTGAATGACAAAATGCGTTGCCAGTTGTTTCAAGTAGGTCCGTAAAATATTATGTTACATGACATGTATTTACTATAATAAGTAATGAGAGGTCAACGGCTGATTTGCACGAACAACATAACACTGATCTTACAGCAGTATACTGATGTCACTGAAGGGGAGCAGCACATCACAATAATGAAATGAAGGCATCAACAGAATAAGAATGGTCTTTCAAAATACATTTGATACATACTACTACAAGTGTACTAGCATCGGTTATTATTTGATGTATAAGATACTAGGAGACGAGTTGTAAGAATAATGCTTTACGGATATGAAGGACATTATACAGAATAAGAAAAAAGTCATGCTGACAACACAACAATGAAGATGAGGATCTCTTCAACAGCAAGCAGTTTCATTCATCAAACAGCTTTTAATTGAATTTGATTGAATTCTTCTTGTCTGTCTGTTGTTTCCAGTCGTCTACATCAGCTCATCAGTCTTCGTTTAATAGCTTCATTTTGCGGACACAGATAATGTATGTACGCCCACATACTTACTACATACTACATACATAGTCAACTACGGTAAATTTATATCAGAGCGATGAGTAGAGACTCGACGTTCTCCAATATTACGTAATGCAATTAAAATGTGGGTTCCAGACGAAAGTCTTGTACATTCTCTACATAGAAGTTTCTAATGTGAATTTGAAGGGGGCTCTACAATTAACATACCAACGATGAGTTTGCAGTTCGTACTCAAATTACTACATCGCCCACGAAGAAAAATCTCATGTTTTACGCTACATATTGATCGCAATCGTACCAGGATGGATTTTCCCATTACATGTACATGTTCTTTGGTTTTTGACGAAGTTACCTAAGTATGTACTAGAATCGACTCTAAAAAGAATCTTCTTGTTTCCCCCACTTATGGAGCCTATGCTATCATATTATCAGTGGCATGTCATATTAAACAAATACGGCAGAAATGACAAGTCGGTTGTAAGGTTTCAGAAGCCTTTAATTGCATTACAAGAAAACAACCAAATGAGTGTTTCACTAAATTATGTGAATTCCTCAAGAAAGTCAGCTCACTGCTCAGCTGAAGTGTTATTTAAGACATAGTATGCTAAATTTGGCCAGATAACAGTTGATTTACAGATAAGCATAACAACATACCAGAATAAATATGTCAGAAACGATATCTGTGTTTTCTTCGAAACATGTTTTCAGCCCTAAACGAATTGTGGTCTTTGAGAACAGTTCAGTGCTGAATGAAACTTGCTTACGTACATCAAAATAGTGCTTACGAAGGACGCGTGTCCGTGCGGTTATAGAAAATCTTAGCAGAAACGTAGTAGTTTAACCCATGACATGCAAATTATTTTTACGAGCTACGAGCAATAGTATTATAGAGAGGTATTAGAATATAAGGGCTTAGATTTTGTTTCAGCTTTAGTTGAGCTACAGCTAAAATATCCCTGACAGCGGTGTTAGAAAATTATAAACGAGATTATATAAAGAACAGATTTCTAGGCTCTAAATTACACGATAATAAAATTCAAACTGAACTATCGATATATTTTATAATAATTCAAACTGTATTTATTATCGACATGTAAATATCAAATGGTTCACACCTTTTATGTATAAATATGTCATTCATTTATTTATAATATGAACCATCGCGTTTAATGTGTGCCTATAAAATGACGGCACTCTATCAAATACAACAGAGGGGTGATTAAAGTTATTAATGGACATGAACTTAATATTGCCTTACAACTTGGTCAACAGTCAATACTGAAACTATGGTAATTTCCATCTTACGATTACTTCAAAGAAATAGAAAATCAAATGATTAATTTTGCTATCATAAGTACAAGTCTAAATCTATGCTTTACAATTAGACATCACAAAAGCACGTGAACCAACAAAAGAATCGCAAAAGCTTATTGTGTGAATGATTCAGTCACCGAGTCAATGTGAAATATGATCCATAAGAAGTTTGAAGAGCCATTTTATAGAACAAGCTGAATGGGCATACTGTTCCTATCATCTTTAGAAACCCTTTCAAGGACACTTGACAAACCAATGAATATTCGGAGCACTTCAAGTGGCCTTCTTGAAAACAATGTTTGTGTTCATTCATAATCAACCTTAATGGGAGAGTCACAAAGCTTTTAAAATTGAATCTTGATAAACTAGCATAACATCCTAATTATGTTCGATACATAATCATACAGCAAAACATTATACTTCTTCATTTCCTATGCGTTTTGCATAAATGAATTGCTACCAAAACACTTAATTTCCAGTAAGTTTATAACGTTAACCTAACGAAATTGAAAATTCATCGAGTTACTGTATTATTTTAACTGATTTTGTTTCAGCTATCAAATTCTATTGACCCAAATATACAGTTTGCTGAAAATTTGTCGATAGCCATATAAGGATAACTGAAAGAGAAATCCTTTCATTTATTTATGCAGGGTTTGCTGACCATGCCATATTTATTTCTTTTAAAAGTGCAAACTCGACAACTCACACTGTTTAGCTACTGAATCTTAGCTATTAAGACTCAGCAAAAATACAACCGTGTCATTCAAAATCTAAAATGCTGTTGCACGCAGTCAAATGAATGAATTCAGCTAATGGACTTAATCAATTAAGCAAGTAAGAAGTTAATTGGCCAATGAAGGAATAATATTTACTTAAGTTATCAAAATAAGAAAGTGTGGAGATTCAAATTAGTCAAAGAAACTAACGTGCACGTGGAGGCTTGCCCATGTGTACCAATGTACCTGAGAATATGCCCACCACTCATTAAATAAAAAATCTGATAAACCTGAGTAGCATCAACAAGAAGGTAGCGACTATAAGTTATTTTATTTTGACACGCGCAATCGAAAATCATTCCTTACTCGCTCAGGTTCAGCTCAGAATATAAATCAAAGTCGCAAGTCAGAGTTGAGCCGACAATAATGATTATTATCACGGTTATTTCCAAAGGACAAGAATTCCTTCCCCTTTCTAAAATAATATCGTGTTATATAACATTTAATAGGTGGTAAATCAAACAGGAATTCGGCATGACATTTCGGTGAGACTAACAGCATGGCACGGCCCCTCTCAAGCGGAAAAATGTAGTGTTAGGCTAGTCAACGTGTTACCATGTTAAAGTGTCTCATGCCACCGACCGCAATGCCATTTCAGCAAGGAAATCATTCTTTGTCACTTTTCTAACCATTATCCTAGAAAACCCAAATGTCAACTAGTCAAGCGAACGATTGCTGAAAGTGGAACAGAATGTCTAAGGCAAAGAAAACTGGAACACTGACCGGTTAAATTATTTGATTTACAAGAAATTAACCAGATAAGGATGTGTATAGTTTGCTAGCCATGTCTGTGAGAAACATTACAGACATGCCAGTCAGGTCAATGGCGTTCATTTAATTTGTACTAATATGTAACGATGATGCAGTGTTTGTATCATCGTTATTATTATAATGAGCACCAAAACATAATAAATCACAATTGGAAGGGATATGGATGATTGGTCTGTTTAGAATTACCTCATATAGACTCCGTCATCTCTGTTTGGGGTCTTTGCCTCAAGCGGTAGTGGCGTCATTCACCATGCTTAATATAACGACCCGACATGTTTATTTGCCACGGATAATAATAAGATGTGGATTTCATTTCATGATTGTTTTTATTAACTGTCTTTTATGTGTTCGAAAACCTAACTTGTATATGATTAGGATCGTGACACCTTTTTGAGAAAATACATTATTTGGCTTGTCCATTAACCATAACTGGTGTAATGAGTCACATTGTTAACAATGCAGTTATCTATCTTTATCATAAAGGCCATGTTAGAATTGTATACAACGCCAGTTTCTTGAATAATATTTGTTAGCTAAAATCAAGGAACCTAATTTGCATTAAAATATTGCTGCAAAATACTATTTTCTCCTTTTTCTTATGTAAGGCTGCAGGTATGTATAATATTGCCAATAACGTTGCCTTGTTTGCCTATCTTTAAAAAAAACGTTATTAAAAATTTTAATACCAAACATGCACGTACTTATACGTTTTATAAATTGGATCATAATTAATTTTTCTTTTATGTTATAAAATGTTATTTGGATAATAAGCGGAGAAGTTGTAGGATACGACAAAAGGCATGTAGCAACCGTTTCATCAAATTTCACAAGCTCGGACATTTACAAGTTTTCGAAAAATATCCCTCCCTTTTGTTTAGGAATGAGATGTAATGAATTGGTCATGTTTTCTCTAGTCTTAACTGAAAAGTATGATAATGATAACACTTTACCTATTACATCTTTCATTGTTTTACAGTAGTTCTTGTTAGAGTCAAACAATAAGCTTAAATTTACACCTATTGCATGCTAGAAATACAAGATGATTTATTTCATGTCAGGTTTCATCTAAAATGTCGACTGCAAAGTGAAACGTACGAAGTGGACTTTAATTTTTTACTAGGTGTTAAATAGATTAAATTGGGAACTGGGAATTTCATACCAGGGTTTGTGGTATGCAAGAACGCGTAAGGCAAATTGAAATCCCATATGAATAAAACTTGTCTTTAAAATTATTTGTCTTCGTCATCTCAAGAATGTCTGCCTTGTTATATTAAACAAAGTTTCAAAGTTTGGAAGAAAAGGTTTGCATTATGTAACAGTAGCCATTCATACCGTTCCTCTGTCCTCAGTACTTGCTCCCAACGTCCTTGATAGCTACAGCAAAACGAGCATGAAAGAAACATTTGATGGTGATACGAAAAGAAAGTAGACAGACAAAGCAGGAAGTTTAGTGCTTTCCCAAGCAAGGTAAGGAATTTCTAGGTAATAAATAAGGATGTTGTTTCTTAGACCGCAGATTTGTTTCTTGTCATTCTGTAAAAGTTTTCGCAAACACAGTTCAATGACGGTGCTCCACTTTCGTGTTTTACAACTTTCTTTTTACAAAAGAGCAAATGAATCAGAACACGTGTGCATCGATTTGAAGTTAATGAAACTCGTTGATGCGAAATTTCACCTTGTAGCTCCTCTTCAGCATTAGGGAAAAAGCGATTTTTTGCTTTCAGGCAGATAGGTGTACATCCAGTGTAGAAAATTTCCACTCGATAAAGAGTCACTCTTTGTAAAACATCCACAAATTAACCTTTCTACACAAAAACCTCTTAGTTCCCACAAGTTTAGGATTATACTGTGTACAATACAGATATAGACAAAAACTTGCCTACAAAGCGTATTTTGTTTCTTAAGTGCAACAACAAGGTTGACAAGGCACATAAACGAAAAGTGACAGCTTTTTCGCTTTGCACATAACAATTACTAAGATGTCTTACGAAGATAACTGAGTACAGACAATTCTTAGCTTAGGTTGTTGATAAACTTACACCCGTTTAGAAAGCAAATTGCCTTACTTTGCTTTAGACAAAATCTGTATTCTTTATAGTTTCTACTTCCGGGCATGTCAAGTGTCATATAAAACGAGACACTAGTATGTCCACGCACAAAAACTCAGAAACCGAGTGTATGTATGAATGTCACACTGGCAACGAATGAATTACGCATTGCCTTAAAATCTTAAATTAAATTTGTTAAGGCAACTTCTTTATTCGCAACGCACGTACAAACGAACAAGCGTAGCTATGAAAGTTTTATAGTATGGCTCTGTTTGCAATTAGATTTTTTTCAAAAATCTGTAATTAACTATAGTGTGACATAACATCGACCATCCGAACTTTTTATATGTACCCTATGATTTGAAACTGTGTTTGAGACTACTGCAATACAATATCATGCCACCGTCACTAAATAACAGTGGCACCAACTTGTCAACTACAGAAGTTATCCCCACTCGTGAAGCCAAGAACGTGTCTTGAAGGCAGAACCAACTCTCACCAACTCACCTTTCTATATTACGTGACATGCATGATGCATAGAGACTAGTATCGAGTTGTTTACGTAGGTGCACGCTTGTCTTGAAGGCAGAACCAACTCTCACCAACTCACCTTTCTATATTACGTGACATGCATGATGCATAGAGACTAGTATCGAGTTGTTTACGTAGGTGCACCCATTAGAGCGCCGTACACACACGGGAGCTAAAAAAGCACGATGTTTTTTACGAAGCAACAGACTCACTGAAGACCATGAGCGGACTGAAGAAGAAATGTATGGATCTAAGCCAACTTAACCGTGTCATGCTATAACGTATATATGCGTTAGTAACACATTTCAAGAATATCCAAAACAAACGAAAAAAACCTTTACTCATTCCATCATGCATGCTTGCTTTTGCTCTCACTCTCACTGTCACTCTTCCTGTTACACTGTCTCTTTCTATTTTGTTTCCTCTATTGATGCACCTTCACTAAAATCATGTACTTCTCCTCAACTACTCCTCGTCTGCCTTTCATTTCATGCATTGATCCGAATATTTTCATTAGGGTTTGTGACAACAATGAGAAGGAGCAGCAGGTTTTTTTTTCTTTCGTTTCATGTCATCATTTCCTGGCATTTCTTGTGCGTGCAGAGTTGTGTTAGAGACAAAAATGCCTGAACCTTATATGTATGTATATGGGAGAAAAGAAAATAGTAATAGGAATCTGGAACTACATAACACATATAATATGGCTGTGTATTTATTTATGTGAATGGAATCATTAAAATTGCAATGAAAAATCTCCTATCTGATGGATTTGGCTGACCTTTCTTTCCAGAGAAAGCAAGAAACTTTTACTTTGTTTGGCATAATTTAATTAAGGGAAGTCAATTTTCAACGTAATTGCATTAACTATATATCCATTTCAGAGAAGTTTTGTAGTTATACCTAATTTGAATAATACATCTGGCAAGTTGAATTACGTTTCTTTAAGTATTACATTACATTCCAATTTACACATAATTATTAAAAGCGTTCGTTTTTACTCCTTTTGTTGCTAAGAATATTGTAAGCAGTTGTTGAATACATTATAAACAGTTCATGGAAATGCTACAATGAATAAACATTCGTTTCTGTCTTTTAACTCACTCTTTTTTGTCCATACAAAAGCATCGTTAACAAAGGACGTTGAAAATCTATGCCTAATTGGGCGTTCAAAAATAATTAGGTTTGTTCCACGGGAATAACTGGAGAATGCTGATAAACCATCAAAATTCCAGTGCTTGTTACCCAATCATACGGCATAGGTTCATTAAGATTCGAAAACGAAAAAGGAGTTGGCATTAATGTTTAATGTTATGTCTGGGTATTTAACAATCAATTCGTATACACAAATACATAGTCAATTAGCGTTCGTAAGAACTAAGCTTATTTCTCTTAAAGTACAAAACGAGGTACGCAACAAAAAGGCAACCCTTGGATTTCTTTCAACGAGCCTACATTTGTGAATAGTTAATTATGGTGCGTGGGGTTTAAAGTTTAAAGCCCTTAAAACACAGTACAACAGAAGATACGTTTCAGTTTTGCATAACAACGGGCACATACCGACTAATGCATAATGAAGAAGATCGAAAAAACGTGATGAGGTTTTCAATTGATACTCTTAGTCCTTATATTACGAATCTAACTCGCAATACTATGGCCTCCTTTCCTTTTTAAACTTAGTTGGTCCGTTTTTTTCATAATTATTAGTATGTACTTTGCCTTGCTATACCGGAAACAATTGAAGTTTTCTCTCCTTGTGAGCCTCGATACGGATACATTTACTTCATAAAGTTTGAATATGCTTAATTTGTATAACTTTGCTGCATATGCAAAATGAAAATATACTTCCATTTCCGTAATTTGAGGTGTGTTTATTTCTCCTAAAACATATTTCCATACTATTTTCTTGAAACTTAGACCAAATGCACCAACAATGCAACCTTTTCTGTTGCAATCACCGCTTCGTATGGTTTTAAATTGCATAGTACTATCTTACTGTCAGCCTCATATAAATTTATCTAATCTGAAAATGCAACAGAGGATGCGCTCATTAACAACACTCTAGTGCGTAAAATATTGAATTAGAATTTTGATGATGCATGAGCAAAAACTTTTAAACAAAAGCTACATTAATATGTACCTGCTGCTTTGTCGTTTCGGATGACGGCTTTTGTTGACGGTATACACCTAGTAAATTGTTAATCAACCTCTCATTTCTGTGCTAACCAGAAAACTTACATACGTCGCTGCCTCCCACTGCCCTGAAAAAGTGCTAGTTGAGTACGAAATTCTCTCTGCCCGTTGTTACGAATTTTTGTACAGAAAATTCACTTCAAATGTTCATAAATTGTGAACAATAAAGGTAAATTCGTTTAGTTTAGGCTGTGTAGTATTGTTATACAGAGCAAGAATTCCAGAGGTACAGAGCTTCGTAATTATGTATGCACGGACCATGGGCATTTGTGAATTAGGCATGGTAATGATTCATTTCGATGCGCTATTATTATTATTCTTCTGTGGCACATACAAACAAAAGAAAACAGTAATTTTTCAGTGTTTACTCTGTTTACACAATTCTCATTCTGATATATGTATGTTACATTTCCGGTGCATGCCTGCAAACAACACAGAATAGTTCTAGACGCAAGGCGCCATTGCTATATCAGTGAATTCATTTGTGTTTGGTTGCGGATGAAAGTATTCTAAAAACATCCTCCACGGTATTCAAACATGTATTTAGCATGAATTATGATTTTAGGGCTTAAACTAATCTTTAATTGTTTTGAAATGTTAGTATGTTGGTAATAATGCCAGCTCGGTTTTAAAAATTTTAGTATGTTTCTCTTTCTATCTGATTATTTCCGGAAGTTTACCTATTCGTATTATTATGTAGAAAATCTGAACATAAAAAACGCAGCCATAAAGCAATCAAACCAGATGCTGACCTACTGACTGTCTTTATGTTGAAAATAAACCCGTTATATTGTCGCTCTGCACCAGATTTAACAGAAGCTTGCATATCATATTCTAATATCAGTTTCATCGTAGGAATATCAATGAAACAAATTTAAGCTCATAGTCAAGATATTCAAACCAGACAAGTTTTTGAAAAATGGAGTGATGATTCCATGTAAATGAAAAACTAGAGCTATTTATTTCTAGAATGTAGATTTGCATTCTCTGTAGTTGTTTACTTAAAGAAAATAAAGTCGTACTATTATGAGTTTTAAAACCCTTCCCTATCTGTTTAGAAGTATGTATGCCTTCCGGTAGTGCTAACCTCAGTAAGTTATGCGTTATGATATGATTGATGAGAATATTTCACTGAAGTTGAAATGAATGCAATTTGGTATTATTATGTGTTTTATACGCTCATGAAAATTTTTTTTCGTTTGAAGATCGTCAGTAAAATTGTGAAAATCAACGAACACGGCTTTCATTATAGCCAAACCAAGCAAAAGTCAATATGAACATGATAACATGTACGCAACTTTAATAATTTGGATTTTTGATCTTTCCTTTTTGAGAAACTCCTAGTATGTAGTAGTTATGTATGCAAAGGTGCTTGGTATAGAATGTTTTCTAGTTATAAATGAATAAGTAAAAGATTTATAAGAGTATGTTCCCGAAACAAGAAAAAAAGAAAAACAGCTAAACTATGCAAGGAATTTTAGGATAAATAATAACAGTGATGCAGATGTAAAACAGATGTTTAGGCCATCATTGCCATCCTAGTAGTACCTAATGAGTGCAGAAAGGTGAATTATCAAGTTGTTCACATCAAAATACTCTGGTTGATACTCAAGTTCACTGAGCTCCAAAAGACAAATTGAACTAGTATATACATACTTCAGTTATGGGATTTTTTCAAATGAGTGAGATACATATATGGCATCTTAGAAAAACTGTTTAGGATGAGATGTGCAGCAAACCGCAAATCATCATTTCCTGAAAACGGAATGTTTAAACCTGTAATGACATAAAATGACTACTCTCCCTCTCAAGTACTTTAGCTCAATTTCTCATTCGGTTGCTATCTCCGAGCTGTTTTATGATTGCTACAGGAAGGACATGTGCCATTAAAGCTGACTTTTGTATTTTTTATGTCCACGAGATCATATCTATATTTGAGTGAAACAAAAATTATGAGGCGTTATTTCTCATGTTTAAGGCATGTACAATGGAAATATGTGTAGAAGACTCAAGTATTACATATGTAGTATAACACTTCTAATAAGGATGAGATATCAAAAGGCATTTACTCTTAGAGCTATTAGCTTGTCTAAGATGAGATTACTTCGCCGCTCACCATAAGAGGCCATGTTTTACATGTATTTTTATACAAACTAACAAAACGCCAACAAATAATTTGTGCATTGTTTAACATTTACATGCATGTAATACCCTATATAAGTCATCATTTCGGAACAGTCATATAAAACATGACTGGTAAATGAACACGAGATAATTCTTACAATTCTTAATGTTGCATTTTTGGTTGTCGTAGTCAGTCAGCTTTTTAAAAAGCTAAATACATTCAAAAAACGAAGCAGTAACAAAACGCATTCGCAAAGGTAGATTGTGTATATAAACGTGTAAACGCCCTGTTTTATGAGCATTTTTTGTTGTGCTTGGCATACACACATGCAATAGTTCCTTTTCGTGCTAGGGCAAAGTAACACAGAATAATGCCCGTAAAAAATTTCATGGAGTAGCGCGATACGTTGTTTACAGTCGTAAAGCTTTTGTTGCCATTTAAAAATTTCAAACATTTCATCTACAAATGAATAACACATGAACAACGCTCGAGTTCTCCCCAAACGCAAAAAGTGATTATATCTCCCATCAGTAATTACATGGTAGGCGATAGAATATTGATGGAAACGTCGATACTTGAAAAACAGAAACGATGACGTAATATCATTGGAGCATTTCCTAGCCTGAAGAAAAATTCGAATAAAGGCATATTCATAGCGTTGTTTGTATTTCATCAGGATATCATCATCGTGAATCGAAAGCATGTACGCCTCGCAAGAACGGTTTTTGAAGTTTGCCCATGAAATGCCTAGAAATAAAAGTTGTTAAAGAATGCTTACATTACTTTTAATTATTTCCTTTAATTCGGGAGACTATCCGAAACCTAAGTATAAATTACTAAATGTACGAATTGAATTTGTAACCATAGTTGTGTGTCCACCTTTAGTTAGTTTCACTTACAATTTTCATTTCAGTGTTACGAGAAATTTTGGAACTTATTAAGCTAAAATGTAAAAATTTTATGCCAAAGAAATTCTTGATTCAGCACTAGGTAAGAAAATGAACGTGTTCGTAAGTTGTTAAGTTATGAGCAAATGAGTCATAAAGTATTCTTATGAACTCTTAAAAATCCATATTCCGTGACTTCAGAGTGACACCAAACCCAAAATGCATCATGCACATTTGCATAGTCTGTTTTAAATGCAAGCTTACGCCTTATTCGTTACGCCGGTACATAATTTTTGCTTTAGGAAATGACAAGCAGTGCGTAATATGAAAGAGATCCTACTCAAACGCATTCATCATTGGTAGTAATATATACCCCAAGTGTAATTGTAGGGTTTGAAACAGGAAACCTGTATCAAACACACCGTTGTTTCCTCACAGTCATGAACAATAAAATATATGTACATATGCATTATTATTGACTGATGAATCTACTGACTTTTTAAGTTGCTAATGAATGGGCACTTGCAAAATGGTGTTTTAACTATTAAACCTATGTAAAGCTGTAACGATAGTATTCAATGCTAAAAGTGTCCATTTAGTTGAATCGTATTATCGTAAAGATTCAAACGCAAAAATATTATATGCTTACTTTTGTCTCTTACCTTAGCTTGTTAAAAACACAAGCCCACGGATGCCATTTTTCCATTTCAGAAAACGTGATAAAAATCAAAAGCATTTTCAAATTTCTATGCGTTTTTTGTCAGATTTTTGCTTTAATAACATTCAAAAAGAGGTTGTTTTACGATCAAGAACAGCTCTGTTGAGTAAATTTTCCTTCTATGGTGTAATGCAAACATGTATATCGAGTTTCCATCATAATAAATCTCCCAAAAGCAATATCACGGTTTGTCGAAGAAAAGTAACGGTCTTTCGGTTTTATAGAGCTTCATGAATTCATGCAAGGACTGACGCGTGTGTATGTGACTATGATATAATTGGATTGTCAAAAGCTTCATATCTTTACCAAATTGCAGTTTGGCACATTAGGAAAGATATTTTAAAATGAAGCATTCCTTGCTTTAATTCATCATTTCATTCTAAAACAACTCATGCATAAGTTTTAATCGCCCACGTGTGTTACTCTCTTCAGGTATACTATTTTAAGTCAACATTCAAAATCCACGTTCGTAACCGATTTTTATATAAACTGCGCCCATTTTAAAATTAAAACTTGGTTAGTATTTAGCAGTTAGATTCTAGGCGATGATAAAAATATGTTCTTATTTTGCAAAAATATTTTGCAAATGTATGTAATGTATAATGTACCATTATGTAATTATGGTACAGCTATTGATCCCACCTAAAAGCAATATTTCTTTGTTCAGGTTACGTTTCAAAATTTACTTAAGATTAAAAGTTTTGTTTGGTATCTCTTCTGTAGCAACTTGTTGCATTTTAAATAGGTAGCTAAAAATCCACACACATGAATTTGCTTCTTACAAACAACATGCTTGGATGGAAAACAACCTTTTTACATTGGCATACTGTTAAGAACAATATTTGTACTAAGGCGGCATGTGTATCATATTAACAGATCGTGAGTTTGAAACAGCCATGAATAAACAATGTCACCTCACAATACACTGCGGGCCAATGTACAGCATTATAACTCCCATCGTCATTTCTCCAGGACATCTGGAATTAATGCTTCCAATCATGTTTCTTTCATACGCATAGTAGGTACCTCAAACAGGTTTCCAGGCGAATTTCCATAACAATTTCATTAATAGTTGCTTCCCGGGATATCATTTTGTGCTATGTCTCCACTTTCATTTACATTAATGTACTTCGCTCTCTTTCCTACATTTTCCACAACCTTTTCCAGCTCTCTTAGTAATGAGAGTAGGTATAAATGACATTAGGGTGTGCGTCTATATGTGTACGGCAAAGTATATATTGGCTAGTTACGTCCAGATATTTCCAGTAGCCAAGCAAACTCGCTTCCTCTTTACGTGTTGGATCTATTTGAACAAAGTTATTCACTTTTGTATACATAGAGCAGGATGAAGAAGAAAACTACATAAAGCACTTGAGGAAAATGTGGAAACACCAACATCACGAGCAAAAATCAGTTGTGAACTTGTCCATAAAAAGTAAGTTGTTTATGCCTCATGTGTGTGTACACTATGAACAACATACAACCCAAGAATGTTTGAATTCTACACGAGTGAAACACTGTGTATCGCAATATAAGGTCATCCTCAGCTTCACTTCTGTTAAAAAGGCTTTCGCCTTGCCTTGTGTCCGCACCCGGAAATAGCTATTAAGAGCGCGGTGCTGGGTAAGGTATAGTGAATATACATTTCTTTCTCTGTAATTTCCATCATCCTTCTGAGAGTAAGTAAACGCTGTAGATTCTCTTGGCATTAGTTGGCTGTGTGTATGTGAGCATTATACAATAATAATAATAATACAAAATAGTAAAGCAAACGGAGCGTATGCCATAAGGAGGTTCATAAAGGAGTGTGTAGGAAGAAAGGTAATACTATTACGTTTCGTCGTCAATTACCATTTCATCTTGTTGCTTTAACTCCCAGCACACATTTTTCCAAGCACATACAACGTCTGCACACCCTCCAAAACTCCCGAGCGCAAAACTCGTTTGAAGCAATTTTTTCAAGAAAACTTCAGGCTTGTATCATAAAATTCCCTTTATGAAAGGTTCGACGAATGAAGAATGGATGGAAAGATCATATAAGTCTTCGCTTCTTACAAGAAGAGTATACCTAGATGAAATTATAGTTTCTATGCCTTGCAAGCCTAAGTACATACATTGATAGGTTAATTTTATTACCAATTCTTCCCAAATAATACGTACTGAAAAGGTGTAGAAGAAAGAATAGGCAAGGTAGGAGAAAGTTAGCCATCTTTTCATGTGGTACAAAATATTGCAAAGCGAGTTCTACTTTCACTGGTTTCTCTATGAGGAGAATCTGTTCATACAGCATATATATTACATGCCCATGCACCTAACGTACACGCGATGATTCTATTTCATCTTGTATTAGCCTATGTGGTTTTCGAATTCAAGTGTAATAGTGTATTATGCAACTAATATGTAGGATACTTCTTTGGTTAAGTGAAATCAGTTCTGTAACAACATGATTGGTTTGCTGTAAGGTATTCCATCGCTGTTAACTGTATTAGATGCCTACAGCTTCAAGGCATCTGCATCCCTCAAATTTCAAGCCATACATCATGAAAGTATCAGGAAGCAATCTCAAAACGCTTGCTTACGTCAATGAAACAAATATAAGGAATTGAAAGGTACTTTTACTAACGAAAAGGCTGTGTAGCCATGGTTTAAATTCGGAGAATTAATTACTTAGTTTGACTTAAAGAATCAAATTGGTCATGCTACAAACAAATGTGCTGGGTCGTGATAATGAATGAAGTTTTAATAATGTATTAAATACCTTTAGGGAAAATGCCTTTTTGCAAATGCAGTGTAGTTAGTTTTATGAAGAAAACAGTTGTGAATCTAACCAAACTACATGTACAAAGAATAATTGACTAATCGTATCACTTCAAGTGTACCAACTACACTAACAACTTATCAAATCATTTTCCTTCCCTTACTTTGAATTCCTTGAATTACGTATTCTGTTACTGTTTGTTAGAAGTTGGCAAAACACAAGAAACTTTAAGACCTGCCTGTGTCTATTTTTTTCTTTGGAAAAAGTCATATTAGCAGTAACGTTCAAGCATGCGGGATCTACTTGAACTGTCGAGTCTAAAAAGGAAGTGAAGGAAGAAAGGCGATACTAAAGGAGCGGGTGACTTTTAGCAGAAAGAAAATCTCTAAAGCTCAACAGGCTGTTGAAGAAAAAAATATGATCATATGAGTTTTCTGTACAAGTTGCTGGTTTTATCATTATATCATCTGAAATGCTTTGACTTGACAGAAATTCACAGTCTAACACGCCTATCTTCTTGTTGCTCCTTGTAAGACAGACGCTACTTCCCTTTCTATCATTTCTTTTTGTCAAACGAATCACAACATAGTACGCCCTATAATACCAAGATATACTTACGACGGAAATAAAAAGCTAGGGTCCTTTTTATCTCTAGACTCTTCCAGCAGCATTAATATTTATTCAGATTCAAGTGATGCAAAAAAGTGATGCATGCCTTAAGTTACAATGTCTTCCTTAAAAATACGGCCAAAATCAACTTTGTGCAAAGGAAAAAAATTCAAACATCATAGAAACCCAATGCATACATGATAACGGAAATGTAGACACAAATACTATGGAAAACCGCACTCACATCATACAGATTAAAGTGCACATTCGTACCGATCAATATCTATTGAGCTAGTTCCCATTTAATTAATTAAAGTAAAAAATAAACTTGTATTGTAGACCTTTATGATTTTACGCGAATCATGGTAGTACTTTATACTTTATTAACTACTTTTCCTTTACACAATATAATACCTGGAATAACTCTAAAAAGGTCTATTGTAACCTAGATTGAGTGCATAGGAAAAATATATCATGTACATACATAACACTTCTATGTTCACAAGCTAACCTTTCAACGTGATTATAAAAAGTTCTCAGACAAACTAATCATGACATGTACGAGTGATCCTACTTCACCAACGAAGCTGCTATTTGTAGCCCACTACTGAAACCTAACACCGTTCGGTCAAACGAAATATCTGCTTACACTGAACCACAAAGCGCTTTCACTTCAGCAAAGTTGATTTCCATTGTGGTTACTCTATCATCAAATTGTATATCATTACTAGACAATTAATGGTGGTCGTAATCATGCTCGGAACGCAAAGGTTAATATGCGCATAACGATGGCTACGAGATATGCACGTAAGGGTGTGAGCATATTATGTTTTTGTATTAAATCTACAGCATGTAAACTGAAAGTAATATGCCTTACGAAACCACACATGTATATTATTTAGTTGAATGGTGCAAAAACAGTAAAGTGTAATTAAATAGCGATATTAATTACTAAAATTAACAATATTATATGAAAAAATGTGTTTTAATAAATCTAATTACTTACAACGCCATCCAATAGTGTATTTAAAATGTTGGCACCACACCGCAACGAGTAGACGTGACTGTACAGTGAAAGCTTGGGAAAGTCCAATGACAGTGGGATTGATTAAATTAGCGACGATATTACATGTACAAATGCAAAAATTTGCAAATTTATAAAACACGATCAGTAAAAGCTCACTTTGATGAACAATTCTTACACATTATGCAAGTAATGTTATAAAAGCAATGTAATACTTTGCCTTTTTATAATTGTAGAGAAACACTTGATTTATAATATTTATCACTTTTCAGTCAGTGTATGCATTCACAGCAGAACTGGTATAAATAATTTGAACTCAGCAACAAGTCACAATTCAAACATAAGAAAGCAGTATTTCATTAAAGTTATTACGTCTACTGGGACGAGTGCAAACAACTGGGTGGTTTGTGCAATCAAATAAACCTGTAAATAAACATAAAGCAAAACATAACATCAGCATAATTAATTAATCAGCAAAACATATCATTATAGTTTCCATTTCTTAAAATGTATTTCTTTTGACTTTCGTAAATGTTTTGTTTTTCTGCCTTATCTTTCTAAGAACTCTGGAAGTAAATTTAGTTAGTGTAGAGTTGAGCATAGGTATAAATTTGTACATTTATATTATTGAACACTGAACTAATTGTACAGATTTACTTCCTCCTAATTCACGTTACAACTCTTCATATCAAACAATTATTTGAACATTTTTCAACAGTCTATGATGTAATTTTACACGAAGGAAACAGAAAAGACTTATAGAAAATATACTTGGCGACATGATAGAAATTCAGTGTAAACATTTTAAACATACAGAGATATGTGTCCAAGTGCAATATGGAGATAACGAAATAACAAGCAGTAGTCACGAACTATAAGACGAAGAAAGTTCTATGAGAGAAGAAAATGTATGTGCGAAAGGGAAAAATTAGGTTTGAGATTAATTTTGACATTTCAAAGTGTACATTTCTACTAGCAGATATGAAGCATAATTAAAGCTAACATTGTATAGCGTATTAGCTTCAATTATCCCTTTCATCTCTTTCTGATTGAATAATGTTAAAGAACAAAGTATAGTCTCTAAATATTTATAGAACTGTTAACTGGGTAGTAGAGAAGGAAATTAATAAAAAGGAAGGAAATAAAGCAAGCCATAAGTACACAAGAGTCTCGATAGAAAAGCAGCTTCGCTCATTTACACCACATGCACAGAGATCCCATATAAATCCCTTCATTAACCTTCCAAGCTGGCATTACAAACGCTAAAAAGAGATATATCGAAGAAGGAGAAAGCATGAAATTTCTTAGCCGAACTGATGAGCCCACTAGTACTCAGGAAACACCTACATTAGTTTACTTAAGAGAACGTGTAAAGTTAAGATTGGATGACAAAAAGCATGCGACGGAGAATAACACAGTCATTGTGCATGGATGACTTTAGCTGTTTTTAAAAAGGAAAAGAAAAAACGTGGAAAATGCTAAAGGACCAAGTCAAGCCTGATTTCACTGGAAAAGGTCGTCGAAGAAGGCGTTCGATTTTTCTTAATGGTATATAGCATGATGTTACTAACTATATAGTCCTAAACTAAACTGTACTAAAGCTATATAACAGTATACGGTATTTTTTACAGCGAGAAAAATCAAAATGGATATAACATGAAACTTTAAACCATAAATCGACATCGCTTTCTTCTGACAGGAAAAAGAATTCGGCATGAGTCTAGAATAACTTTAAGAGCAACTACACGTGTTGATAGATAGGTAACTACAAAGTACGATATTTCTTTTATTCCTCAAAAGAATTCTCTCTACTGTTTTTTTGGCCAAATCTGTCTACATACATTCCAACGATATCCGGATACTTGCATAGTCGGAAATTATCCCATTCCTTTGCTTGGTATATGCAAGATTGCATTACCCTTCTAAGAACATTGCGTTTTATTAATCTTCTTGGTAATAAATTAGGCCTACAAATATCAACGGAACCTTTACATAATATGTAGGAGGAATTCACAAAAATACAGGAAGAAACTCTAACTGGTAAGTAAATGCTTTTGCTACCATATTTGATATGGCAGTATTAAAACAGGATAAGCATTTTTCATGAACATTCAATACCACACGGCTATTAACGACCTACGCAAGATGTTCATCTTTAGGCAATTAAATCTCAGTCGTACCTTTGATAGATTATAAATACGGCATGCAAATAGAAAATGATTGTTTTTATGATAATGCAATAATAATAAAAAACAACTTACAGATTCCGGGTTGGTGAATGCTGAATAACAATATCTATTTTTCATTCGTTCAGTTGATTTTGATAAGACGTTTAAGGATATATCCAAAGTTTTGTACGAGTATTGACTCAAGTCCAATTTTAAGATATGCTTAAATAAAGTCCAGGAGGTTGGTGCTATTACTATTTTGGCTTGATATTTGTAAAGATATCTTGTCGTTTATATTTCAAGTGGTATCAAAAACCTGTTTCGATTACATGTCAAAAAAATCAACGAGTTTGTTTTTGAAGCTAGTGAAGTCACCTTTGTTGCAATGCAACTTGTATGTATAGTAGAACTGTCGATATAGTTGGTCTGCTTTGTAGATGTCCAGCTAAAAGAATGCTTCTTGTTTGTTTTCTAAAGAAGAATGAAGACGCAAGATTAAGATTTTGCTGGGCTCAACGTTGCGTTCCGTTTCAGTTCTCGTTTATTATGCAGAAGAACACAGTTTATTATGCTTATTATGGGAAGCCAGATATCCTATTGACTTGGTAGAGCTTGTAGTTAAGTTGTAGTAAATAGGTAAGTGTTTATGCATATGCATGCAGTTCCTTGTAGTAATGTTTTGTGTATATGCGATATGTAACTAATATCGTTTAACTACAGTTTGTACCACTGGATTCATATTCTGAACTGTTTACGTTTCAAACAAAGATGAACATAAATAAAGTTTTATTATGACGTTTTGTACTTTTGTTAGCTTATGATGAAGGACTTTGGTTCTGATGAGTCAGTAATTTGTTGAAATATTCTTTTTGCTCTTCCTGAA
>JAHZNG010001141.1:0-16062 GCA_027744375.1 Orchesellides sinensis | reverse complement strand
CAAAAGCACAGAGAAGGTTATTTGGCCTAATACGTCATTTTCTTTCTATAAAAATACTATATCCAAATGTATCCTCCTTGTGAGAAACTTTACAGTGGGATGAGTATATAGGAGGCTAAAGAAAATGGTGATCTACTTTTTGTAGACATAAGATATGATCAAAAACCTCCCGATTTTCGACAACTCTTGTTGAACAATTGTTTCTTCAAAGTTTGCATGCATAAAGTGGACGAATGACCATAGAGCTGTACAAGTACAAGATATTATGCAGTATAATGATCACATAGAGTATGCATGTGTGAGTAAATTCTATGTAGGAAAATCTGTGCATTTTCTCAAGTTTCTGTAAAAAACAAAACTCCCGTCATCGTATCATTTTCATAAAATGAAGGGTACACTCAGAGCATCATCTTGTTATAAACTGGTGGCTGGGGAGCTACAGAGAGGAAACAGAATGACACATCAATTTTCCGCTTTTAGTATAAACGAGATGGAAAATGAGATGTATTTTCTTTTCTTGAAAGAATATTATGATGTATGCAAATAAGCATACATGGGATCATCGTACTTTAAAGTTGTAGGCATGATGGTGTTGAAAAATCACAACCTTTTTTCATAAAAAGCTTCTTACTTCCTCCTCTTGAACTTTTTCCATGTTTTATTATATAACAATAGTCTGTACCAAAGTGTTTCGCTCTCTTCTTTTGTATGCAGTGTGTTCGTGTAGGTGTAATTTGATTTGCTTTCCCTAGTTTGTCCGCTGGCGTATCTATCTGTGTATGTATATGCGAGTGTGATGATGTAATATATAGTTGGCTCACAAAAAAATAATTCTGAGAAATCATCTGCATCTAGCAAAAGACGAGACACCTTTCACCACTGTGTTTTTATTAGACAACTTTGCCATTTGTTAGCTGTCCAGAGTCAGCAGGCGGGCTTGCGGTGCACACTGCATGTTCCAAAAGGAACATCCACTCTTTTTTTTCTTCTTCCTTCAACATTCACATGAATTATAGGTAGGTTTAAAATAACTTACTTTCTCCTTCAATTTCATTATAGACTTGGAAAGAAAAAAAACTTCAAAAGAAGGACTTCCTTTTTTGAGAAGGAACAGGAGTGGAGTAGCATGGAATAAAAGTTAATTTATTTATGAGTAAATGGAATTCATGCATGGACTTTTTACTTTATCCTAATTTAAATGATTTTTCTACTGAAAAAAGAAATATTCCCAACAAGAATTTATTTTGTTGGGTTGCGAATTTCAAAGAATATAAATTCCATCTGGAGAATCTTAAGTATGAAAAGAAACATATGTGCAACGTTTTTAGTTATTTAGATATAACAATAAAAATGTAAAAAAGTTTGATCATCATATCGTCATCATATATCACACACGCCATTAGTTTATGTCCAGCTCACTCAGCATAAATTTTTTGTTGAAAGCTCAGCACAGCAATTTTAGTCTTTTGACTGACAATTCAACTATATCCATATTGCAAACTAATAAAAAAAAAGTTTTGCTTATGGTGTTTGAACACACAGAGGTTGAGAGAAGCATAACAAAAAATGTAAAGTTAGGATGAAAACATCAAAATCCAATTTTCTTCCGCTTAAACCGGACAGAAACATTATTTCAACTAGATTTTTTTGTACATTTCACTTTACTTTATTTACTCATTCATTTATAACAATCTGAATATTATTTCCAGCAACAACAAAATATTCATAAAAGTCTTGTATACCTAAACATATCCCTATTAACTANATTTCACTTTACTTTATTTACTCATTCATTTATAACAATCTGAATATTATTTCCAGCAACAACAAAATATCCATAAAAGTCTTGTATACCTAAACATATCCCTATTAACTATTCATATGCCCATTTACTTACAAAATCTGCGATTGAAACGAAAAAAGGATATTATTCGGCAAGTCTCCCCAAAAATATTTTTGTTTCCTTGTGAATACACACAAGTCGTCCATAAAAGAGCAGTAGATATTTTGGCGAGAGGATGTATTATGCACTACTCATGTTTCCCTCTGCGCTCCATTAATTTCTCCTCATACATATAATATACCTTGTGATTCTCTTGGTCTTTATTAGTTGTGTAGTCATACCAACGTAATACCCTCTGAAGAATATTATTTCACTAATAATACCTACGTGCAAGATACGAATAGTAGAATTACACTCTTATCATTTTTCTTTACTTTTTTATCCCTGTTACAATGGAAACGCTTCACTTTGTAGGCTTCCTCTTCCAATACACACTTACATATGTACGGATGGAGAAGGTATTACAAAGGAGTAGGGAGCATTTTAACTATTTCTGTTCATTTTTTTATCTGCATCTCCCGGGTGAGTAAGTACTTACGATGGCGGATTACACTTTTTTTTGCAAGAGCCCTCTTCTCCTCTCATCCGTGTGATTACATGCGACTCATTCCGTGCTCACTTAAGAGAACCTAGACGAAAGGGCTTTGAGAGGAGGTATTTTGAGAAAAATAAACTTGTGTCGTTCATTTTTAAATAGTCATACGTAATAAATCGTGCAAAACGATAAACTTTTTTTTATATATACTCTTGTATATAAAGTCTGTTGCTTATGTATGTTCCATAAAAGACAAAGATTTCACCTTGAACTGCTATATTAGCCTTTGAGAGTAGTACTTACATGGTAAGGGCAAAAGTTAAAGTACCTTGCTTCTGTGAATAATTCACAAAAAGTAATCATGTAAAGCCTTCTCTCACATCGTATAACTCATTAACCCAATCAACTCCTTCAAAGAGACGTTTCATGTCAAAGAGAATTCGCGAGCTTAGTTTATTATACATAATTGCTGTTACAGTATAGCTATTTTTTCTACATCTTCGGTTTTAGATTGGTTGTGAGAACAGATCTCATACCGTGTGAAGAATAGGATAATGTAAGGTGCTGGATATCTGAACAAGTAGATTTCACACGCAATAGATTATTAGCTTAAATGTACACGTACGAAATTATAGAGACATTGAACAGTTATACGTAATATGTGTCCGTATCTTAACTAGTTGAGTTGAACATCACTTATTTCTATACCACATTTATACTTCTGATTACGTAAATAAAATCAGATTGAATTAGGTATGGTGGCAGAGAGGAACAAAAAAAACCACATGAGGCAATCTAAACTGTTGAGTAACATTCAAAATAGAAACCAAAGAAATCCTTGAGTTGGAGCAATCCAAATCCAACCAGGGACTCAGTACTACATGTGTGGCACAGTAGTTTTATAGTCCTTTGTTGTTTTATATTTATAAATGTAATGCATTTAATACAAACAAGATATTATGAATCCCAATGAGAGAGAGAGAGAGATTGAAAAAGTGCGTCGTTTGATTACGTAACGTCAATATGTAAAAACACACACGTGGCAATATTTTCAGTAATAAATTATGTAGCTACTCCATCCTGACTCCCATCCATCCAGATTTACTCAAAAAGTGAAATTGTCATCTAACACACAAGATAGTTTACTGGAGTTGAGGGAAAGCACACATGTAATACACACAGGCCCAATATCCAAGTTAAACCCATCATGTGAGTTCACCAGCTCAGCCCAATTTCTTGCACTAAACCCAATCTAATGCAGTAATGCAAATACAGGTCAAAGGGGGGAAAGTAAATGTGTCTCTCACCGAAATGACATTGTACACAAGCATTACAGAGAAAGTTGGAGAAAGTGTATATGCCAAAAATGCCATAAGCTTTTGAGATGCAGCTAAAATGAAGAAAGCCTCCACTTTGTTGCATGAAAACTCATCTTGTGACAACAACAGCAACCTCCTAAATCCCCCATTGCCCCTTGAGCACACGCATATATGTATTTGCTTGTGTGCAACTAAAAACTCGTTTTTTCTGCTTTGTTTTTACCTCACAAACACAAATATCTTTATATGGTAGATATTATATAGGAAAAAGCCTATGATTCCAAATTCGTTTTAGTTTTTCGACTCCCTGGGGCTAACGAAATTGCCGCTTTCCTGCAATAAGCTCCCTGAAAAGCAGAGAGAGAGAAAGTATCCGTTCATTACATGGGACATGTAGTAGCATGATGATTGTTTGTATTTTCACCATGCTGTTCTGAGGTTGGATTTACATACTAGTGCCTGTTCGAACACTCCTTCTATATTATTACATGCTATTCAATAGGCAAATGAACTTTTTTATTTAACTCGCTCCCTACTTTTGCATATGTAACTGTATACAGGGAAACAAATATTATTACGAATTCAACGCGTTTCAGGCAAAATGATTGTTGAACCATTTATAAAGTCGTATGAAATACATTTGTAGACTGGGCTCAAACTTTGGAGAGTCAATCGGGAAACAGGAAGCGTGCAGAACAAAATGTACAGGAGCAAAATTAAAAGATTACACATGGAGTTTCTTTCCTTTTTCCTCTTCGGAGTATTCATGTTATGTTTGTTGTCGGAAAAGTAATCAACTCATTCTTGCCATTTTATTTTTTACTTTTCATTTCAACCAGAGACCTTTTAAATATAAACAAAAACACTACCCTTGACGCTTCACATAAAATTTAGTGAGACCTTGTGCGTCATAAAAAAGGGTAAATATTGTTAGGGCAATATGGCAAAATCTTCATAAACAGTAGTCACGTTGCTTTGTTGGGGCAACGTGATATACTAGACCAACATCTCATTTTAAGAACAAGCTAGTATGAATAATTTCTATAATAAAATGTTTTTGGAGTAAAACGTAAAAAGAAAGTCAAAACTTTCTCCAGAACGTTTCTTGAAGATAGGACACAGACGGACAACCGGAAAACATAAAGATGCAGATGGTTGCTACTAAATCAGTCTAGTTTTCAAGGCACACTTTTTCTTATGAGATTTCCTTTGATGAGCTTATGTTAGTTGGCCCAAAAGAAAAATTACATAATATATTCATGCAAGCTTGGCTATTTACTTGGTTAAGCCACACTGCTCTAGCACAATGGCAAGGGTATTACGGCAAAAAGAAGGAGTTAAATTACGAATGAAATGCGTGTGTAAACTAACGCCAAAGCTAAAAAACGGTTACAGTCTCTTAGGTACACGATCTCCAATTCAAATCCCATCACTACACAACCTACAACGTATAAATACATAGAAAGCGATATAATGCAATAAAATCAGTAAAAAAAGACGCATAAACAGTTCCGTATTTTTTATTATCACAAGACAAACTTTATTTTGTACGAATCTAATAAAAAATCGAAATAGTTTTTCTTTTCTCTTTCTCTTCCCTCCGAAATTAGATTCAATTCGATTAGGCTACAAAAGACGGGCTTTTCTCAACGCCAAATGACAGCCCTATATTACAACTTATTTTCAAAAATAAGCGATCACTTCATCTGTGATTCATACACAGATTTAAGCCCATGCTACAACGTTAAATATATTTAATATTCTAATGTATATTTCTGTTTATGTCCTTTCCATAATAGCATTTGTATTACTAAATAGGATTTTTCTACTTATTTCTAATACACACATACATACATACATACATAATATCCTCTACATTATTTTCAACCTCGCGTTCTTTGGAAAAACGGAAATGGCACATGGATAAATTCTCTTTTTTTCATCCATCAACCATCTTAGTGCGCAATGCAAATATGCAAAAATCTAGCAAAATTCGTGATGGATGGTTTGGCATTGGCTGCTCATGCATTGCCTGTTTTTTTCGCTGATGGCTGGTTGTACTAGGATAGGAAATGCAATGTCAAACGTGGAGACAGACAGTTAATGAATATTATGCTTGACTAATTAATCGATTGGCGGCACGCGTAAAAAGCAGGCCAGAGATGTTTGAGAGAGAGGCAAATGCTGGGGCACACTATCATTATCATCATCATGGTATAAAATAACAGTGTATCATATTTTATCTACAAAGTACATGCCTACATATATTATTATATACAAAGAAAAGTTACAAATGCTACCACTGAATACTATATATTAAAACAAATTTGATCTCCTTTTCCCAGTTCACTCAGTACAAACAGAAGACTATGATGAGGATGACGATACTCTGTATTTATTTATTGAAGATGGAAAGACAAGGAAAGAGATGGGACTCTCATCTTCCACTTTCTCTTCTAACAAGACTTTTGGCAAACATTTGTCGTTCATGATATGACATAATGAGGTAGAATTGTTGATCAACACGACACTCTCCCGATGGTGATGATGTGGATGATGACGATATGAGATGTTGACAACAACTAACACCGGTTTTGACCCTTTACATATTTACACCAAAAGCGTTCTGTTATTATGTCCTAGAGTGTATATATGGTATGGTATGGTATATATAAACTCATTTAGGTATGGTTCAACGTTTTTTAGCTCCAATTTATTTGCTCAAGTTCATAAATATGCGTTTTTATGTGTAGTCATCATCATCATGATTGTCATCTCGCACAAATTACAGATTGTGAATAGGTCAGACCAAGGCTTCTGTCTTTTGTAATGTACGTGCCATACAATAGCACGTTTATTTTTACACGATGAAGTTTTTAGAAAGGAACAAATATCTATTTATTCTTTTATTCAAGATGATCATCATCATCTACATATGAGATGCCCATGGTAGTTTCTATCCACAATAACGAACCAACCAATCTTGTTTTCCTTTTAAAATTACCAAAGAATTTCAACCTTTCTTAAGCGCCACGTGTACCACTCGACCGTGAAACAGCGCAATTGGTTAGGGCTTTAAGGCAACTCTTTGTATTGCTAATCACAAAATTATGATTATTGTACATGCCATGAAATTGATTCTATCAAAATACACTTCCGATAGTGACGGCCACAACAAGCATCGCTGTATTTCTACAAAGATTTCAAAATTGCTGTTAAAGTTGCATTTTGCAAACAAGTCTGTTAACAAGATTACAAAGCTGGACCAAAATTGACTTGTTTTGTATTCTTAAGTAAGTTCATATGAATCAAGCAAGATAACAATATGTCTCAATCATGCATATTTGAAAATATCAATAACATATTCCATTCTCGTGGTATTATCCTCATTTAATTTTACTTGTTACTCAACCATGCGTATTTTCATTTGTATGATTTAAATATGCACCATACAAATACATGATTGATGTTTAGAAAAAGACGGGTGTGGTTTGAAACGATGGTATTTCCTGTCGTAACAATCTTCTCGCATTAGTATTTAGACACGTCAATACAGCAAGGAAAATTTTACCGTAGTAAAAAATAACTTCAAATCAACAGTAAACGTGAGTGAGAGGATATTCTAATGATTGACAACGCCACTTGTGCTGACGCCATTTAAATGCGAAAAAGATATTTTTTGGGAATTTAGATCCCACGTCAGTATTCACTAATGTTGTTGTTATTGCCGTCATTTAAGGTTTACTTCAAAAAATATAATTTCTTTCCTTGCCATTTGTTCCCCCCACATATGAATACAATAAGTAATGGAAAGTGTCTGAAAAATAAATTTTTTAGGAACAAGTATAAAGTGCCGTTAAATTGAAAGAAGGCAAACTTTTGGCACCTTATGCCGTTATGTTGTGTGGCACAACGTAAAAAACGATGGGAACAGTTATATTCTTCACAATAGAAAGTGGAAAAAATAGTAATAAAAAACCTGAAAACGATTTTACTGATTTCGTACATAGCCGCCCATAAACTTTTGATTTTCAATCAAAATCTATTTTTATTGTATTGAGTCATTTCAATCTAGTCAACCGTTATTGGCTAACTTTTGGACACAAATATATATTTAATGTTGGAGCCATCCGGTAAACACTACCATAAAATCCTCCTCACAAAAATAACTCTGCACACACCGTTATACTCCCGTCTCATACCCTTTTTGATTGTCTGAAAGCTATCCATTTGCAATAAACAGGTATTCATTCCGGTAGCATATCCCATATATAAAAACACACCAAAACTTAATAACTTCCATAAAAACCATTAAAAATCAAAGGGCGTATACAGAAAACAACTCCAATATGCCATTTTTGTCACACACTAAAGCATTTCTGGTCCCAGTTGACATTTAAACAGATTTTTCTACATTCATTTTTTCCAAATGTTACCCCATACATATCTGACTTTCTCTCTAGAAACTACAAGCTAACCCATAATGTTTACTGGAACTGAAAGGAAAGAAACCAAAAGGCTTATTATATACATACAACATTGAAGTCAAGTGGTGAAAAGTAACTCATCATCTTTTCTATATAAATATGTATGTATATAAAACGATATATGATAATGGCGATGATAATCATCCACTCTCCTAGAAAACAACTCCAATATGCCATTTTTGTCACACACTAAAGCATTTCTGGTCCCAGTTGACATTTAAACAGATTTTTCTATATTCATTTTTCCCAAATGCTACCCTTCACATATCTGACTTTCCCTCTAGAAACTACAAGCTAACCTATAATGTTTACTGGAATTGAAAGGAAAGAAACCAAAAGGCTTATATACATACAACATTGAAGTCAAGTGGTGAAAAGTAACTCATCATCTTTTCTATATAAATATGTATGTATATAAAACGATATATGATAATGGCGATGATAATCATCCACTCTCCCCCTTATAAACTATTCTCTCTATCCCCATGATATGCACAGTTAACCATACATATACTTACTTTATGTTCAAGCTGATTCACAGGAAATGCTTGGCCGAGTTCTTTTTTTTCTCCTTCGCAAAAAAGAAGCTCTGACTGACGTTGTATGCATGACGCATAGAATAACATGGAGAAAGACACAAGCGTACATGTTACCTATATTATTAGGTAATGATGAGCATGTGAAAGGAGCACTTGAATGATTTATATACTCAACACACATGTGTATTCTATAGAATAACATGGAGAAAGACACAAGCGTACATGTTACCTATATTATTAGGTAATGATGAGCATGTGAAAGGAGCACTTGAATGATTTATATACTCAACACTCAACACACATGTGTATTCTATACATTTAATCCACATCCACCCCAAAAAGACTTTTTCTGGTATACTTGATCAAATCACATCCTCATCTCTCTCTCTCTCTCGCTCACCCTTTTGCTTTAGCCACATTATCTTACGTCAAAAATCTTGAAGCACTCATTCAAAACCTGTGCTTTTTTTATAAAAAAAAGTACTTGCTCAAAACCTTAAAAAACAAATGGTTTCATGGAGAAGTACAAGATATACTCACAGTTATAAATAAAAAATAACCAGGTTTTTTTCTCTCTCCTTTCAAACTGATCATCACCGTCACGCTTTTCCCCTTTTGTCCATATAATAGAAACCTGTTTTACTACCTTTAGCATACAAATCTAGAAGCATCGTTTTTTTACCAAAAAGGTCTTTTTAAAAACGCCTTTTGTCTAAAACAGGGATATATTATTTATAAGGGTGGCTGAAGATACCAGTGTAAGGTTAAAGGTTGTGCTTTTTACCGGATCTAAATGGACTTTACTAAAGAAAGGGAGAAAGTCTTGGTCTTGGTGTGGTCTTCTCCCTCCATTTCCCCTAATACGGATGTACGTAACGTAGCATAAACGACTGCCATTATGATGTCGTGATCTGCGGTAGTAAACAAAAACGGCCACACACACGTTAGCTAATTGCACAGAGTGCATCTCATCTTGAACCCAATCTTTTGGCATTTTCTTTTTATTCTCATTGCTATCTTTGTTACTTTTCTCGGCCATCATTTCAATCTGGTAAAAAGGCAGGCATGAAAAGAAAGTGGTGCATTATTATTACGCGCCCTCAATCTCAATACCTTATTTTTGCTACCAATCCTTATATGCATTTCATTTTGCTTGTCTATTTGCTGTAAACACTGATGATAAATCAAGACAAGCTTGATTCTTTCCTGTAAAGTTTTATTTAGCTTTTGCCTAAAAATTCAATTTCTGTGGATTTGCTACATCCTCCTTTCACCATTTCACTTTTCTGTCTTTGTTGGAGACTGTGTCCCTTTACAGCATCATCATTGTCACTTTTTTCGTATGATCTTCAACCACACACAAGTCATACTATGCTACACCTCCATTTATTCTATATTGTGATGTAGTGTTATTGTTATTATTATTATTGTATACAAAGGTACCCACTAGGATTACGACTGGCACTCAAGTGGGTACACACACATTTATTCATGATGCTGACGATGACACTTGCAGAGAAAAAAATCCTGACAAGCTTTTTCACTGTCTCTCGCCCTCTTTCCATTCTTCATGACGTTTCTATCATGATGACTTGCAAAAAAATATAAAGGTAAAAGGTTTGCAAAGAAAGCTTCTCACTTTGTTGTCCAGCAAAAAAATCTTCAAATCGTCTTATTGTTCTTATATCCTATGAACAACTACATAATACGCGTTCCATTTGATGTACTTCCGTTATACAAGTGATGCATGTATCTGTCTGTGCATTTGAGAACGGGATATGACAAGATTTTACTGGTGTGGTAGTACATATGTATGTCCCTATCTAAAAGCCAAGTGATTTCTGAATGGGAGGTCATTGCTAAACATCACATCATCATCACACATAAAGTCATTGTTTTCCTTTCCTGTTCCAGTTTGCTTAAGGCAGTCATCATCATCCTAACATATGCACACATATACTTATGTCATATAAAGCGTTCATCTTGAGAAAAGTCAAAAGAGCCTTTCTATCTTGAGGGAAAGTGACAAGTGAAAGGATCAACGGAGAGTATGCCTTTTGATATGATTATGTATACAAGGCTTCCGAGGACATTTACCTGTGACCTGGAATGCTTTTTGGCAAATTACTACTCTATTTCAGCAGGGACCAGAGTTTCACGTTTTCCTCAAAATATAAGAACACATTCCTCTTATGAAGTATACTCAGATTCAGAGCATATGAAAAACAGGGATTTCCTGGAAATTCATTAAAACCTTGAAAATTTCATTGCAGTTTTTGCGCGTGTGGAAAATTTATACATGTTTTGTTGCAATATTATTGTTAACGATGTTAGACATGTATTTATATATACTATTTACTATGGTAGTGGTAATTTACGCTTGCATAACCAATTCCCAAGGAAAAATCAGGAAAAGGATTGCTTTGGGAGTGGGTTGGGGAGGCAAGCAAATTACGAAATTGCATCTTATACAGAAATAAAATGGAACGTGTTGTGTGTAAATAAACACACATACAATCATGCAGTGGTAGTTGGGGTATCCAAAATCATATTTGATTTTCCCGACTTGACTCTTTAAATAACGATACTTAATACATAAAGAAACATACATAAAAACATGCAATCGCAGTAGTACTATTGTTATTGTTAGCAATCAGCGGTAGTGAGTAGACTCATTAAGACAGAAGCACTTAAAAGCAAAAAGGGTTGGTTAGTTTGACTATGCAGCTGTACTATTTCATTTTATGTTGACATAACATACATACTTATACAACCATACGCGTACATTATGGACATGGTTCTCCAAAAGCGTTTGAGTTTTGATCAAGCTCCAAAATGAAAATGTTTGGCTTGGAGGCAGCTAACGATTTCCTGTGAAAGCTCATTGTCATCAGAGAGAGAGCACAAGGCCTAAATCAACTTTCTAGTTCGTCTCAGCAAGGGACAAAATAGGAATATGCAGAGAGTTATTGGAGCTGGCACTGAAATCGGATCAGAGAGAACCGTCTAGATTGCCAATTCTTTCATATTGAATATCACCTAGCAAATATTTACTCGTTTTAGATAAGTATGCATGAAATTATGATCACATGCATAATACCACCTCAAAATTAGTGCTATACTTTTCTAAAGCACAAGCATGGCTTAGTATGTCTGGTTCTAATTAACATTTTTAAAAACTGGATTGACTTACATGAGGGGAGAAATCCAAGTGTGCTGCCCTTCCGTAAGCTCCCCGTTGAGGAGAACAGCAACCACCACACAGCACAGCGACGAGCACTGTGGTAAACACTGATGCAGCGGTAATGATGAGGGCAACAAATATCACGGCGACGAGAGGAATGGTGAAAGTTTTTTGTGGAACGAAGATGCTCTTGAGAAAAAGAAAACTATAGTGAGGGATGTACAGCGATGATGAGAGTGCCTGAGAATAACCTTCTTCAGGCCACTCTTTGAAAATAACACACTAGTTAGGATTATGATTGGTAGCTAGTGTGGTCGGAATTACATAAAAAGATTTACACATTGGTTTACTGATTATATATGTAGTTTAGTTTAGATTGTCTTTCCCCCTGTTGGCAATGCGTGTGCACAAAAAGGAGAGATGTCAATCGAGAGATTATTTTATGGAATGACGAGTAGAAGCACTACTACTTTGGTGCCGACGATGATGAACAAGAGATGATAACAATAATGATGAGAGACTGCATCCACTTAAGAGATGATGAGTCGCCTGCCACTTCCTTTCTTTGCTGGATGTATTCACATAAGTAATACTATACAGATCCTTTTTTGTCTTATAGCTGCTGAGTTTTACTCCTTTCTCCTTAAAAACCACTTTTCGTCTTGATGACGATCATGCTAGGAAAAAAAACTTGCTTTTCCTCTTCTTCCTCCTGATTCTATTTACGAGGATGATGCACACAGAAAAATAATATGTAATCCTGCTTTAATCTCTTGGTTGTCCACGGCTTCTCCTACTAAGGAGCTTTTTCCCCCACACTCTGCAAAGTAAAAAAGAAACATATTGTACGTTAAGGCATACGTGTAGTTAGTTTTACTTGGATGCAGACTAATGCTCATTGGCATTTGCATACGGTACATTCCCATACTAATGCGAGTCCTCTTTTTAGGTATTTTAATGCAGACTGGGTATATGACACATACATATTTATTTAGAATGATTCAGCGCACGGGTGAAGACAAATATTTGCGTCAATTTGGGCTTGTTGGGATGCAGCGGATGTATGAGCTTTAAGATTAAAGTCGCAAATGAGATGTAAAGCTGGGACTGGAGACAAAATGCCCACATTCCTTAACGTTGCATTACATACATAATGATAATACATGCATATTATATGTATGTGGGTCATGTCATATGTATAATGTCCTTTGTACGGATAAGGATTTGGTTTGGTGGTTGGAGTACTGAAATGTGTACATGTCGTATGAATTCCTTTGGCCAAGGTATTCCTCTAGATTTTTTTTCTGTTGAAAATTCAGCTCATGACTTTTTATGCAGGAAGGAAAAGGAAAAAAAAGACAGAGAAGCCTCGCAGGTTTCTCCACGTGAGGTTTGATGAAGTGAGTGAGTGCTCACACACACAATCCTTGAATTTCATTTCGCTTTTCCATCCATTATTCCATCAAGTCTTGAGATTGTGTATATTAGCCGTAATGCATACTAAATAACAACACATCACGAAAAAAAGTACATTCTTGTAAGATAAACATAGACAAATAATATACAAGACACTCATGAAAAGCCAATCTCATATCCTCCTCTTGTGTCCTTCCCCCTCTCTTGAGTTGGTTTCCCAAATGAGAAAAGATATTCAAGTAGACATCTGGGAGTTTCCCTTGTCGTTACTAATTTACTACAAAGGAAAGATGTATAGGTGAGTGAGACAGGCACGACACATATCATGTAGGACATAACTATTACACCGTGTACACACGTATGGTGCTAGAAAAATTAAAAGTTGAAACTGTTTCATTTCATGCTCAACAACATGCTTTTGCTTCCCTGAGTACACGTAATTCCTTTGGCACGTGAGCGACAAGAAAATGTGGTAATGTTGGCTAGTTTAATGAAAGCTGGCTAATTAAAACTTTTGGGTTCTGAAATTCACCCGGGGCATATTGAGACTTTCGTTACAGTTTGATTTACATTTTAGAGATGATTTGTAACCAATAAATCCAGGCATTAAACATAAAAATATTTCGGATACGGTGAAACTTTAATTGGTATAGCCAGTTTTTTTATTTTGAGACTAACTTAGTTACGTTAACAAGTTTCTATTTTTACAGAGCCCATTTTACACCTTCCGATTTTAGAAAGGCTTGAGAAAAAGTGTTATTTTTGCCTAGATTGAAAAACAATCTTTTCAATGTCCTATTCCATTCACTTTTTATAGAGCCCATTTTACACCTTCCGATTTTAGAAAGGCTTGAGAAAAAGTGTTATTTTTGCCTAGATTGAAAAACAATCTTTTCAATGTCCTATTCCATTCACAAGTCAAGTGTCCTGTGCAAATAATTAATCACTTGCTGATTACCCCTCCACTTCGTCCATACCCCCTTCCTGTATCCAATGCAATCCCTAACCAATTCGAATTAATTTAGGCAGCAAAAGCAAGGACAACGCTGGAGATTCATACGGTGTCCGTCTGTCCATCTCAGCCCAATTCTTCTAGACACTTGCATATAATGACTAAAGAACATAAAATAACCGAATCCAAGTGGCAATTTCGGTGCATTTAAATACAATCCTTGTTGGTTTTAGACAAATTGTAGGATTTCAATGAAATATATTTACTATGAAGACTAACATAATACGTATACAAAAATGTATATCGATGTCCCTATTTCACTGCTTCTATATAGAGACCTTTCATTTTCCGATTCTAAATTAGTTAAGTTTTTTCTTCTTACTAGAACTGTGCAAACAATATATGCCTATACATGCATACGTAGTATATAAATTAAATAGGTGTACTGTACACACACTTACTACCTGTTTTTCCACTTTCCCCTTTACTTTTTTATTATTTTCAATCTCACATCCTTTTCTCACTCTCTCTCTCCTTTCACATTCTCATCTCGAGCTGTCAGGTGAGTAAATAAAATTGATTATCGCTACACTGGAGAGAGCAAAAGAAGTAAAGAGAGAGGGAGAGAGAGCACTGTAGAAAAAAACGGAGTTTGTGCATGTCGAGTAATTCAGTATTACATCAACTTAAATCACTGCCAGGTTGCTAGAGGCATAAAAACGTGTTTACTACTTTCTTGGAAATCCTGTTGCGTACGTAAAATACAAAGGTAAGACTGGAAGATAGATAAATATAACATAAAACTCTTCTTCTGGAGCGAATAATAAAAAGGATGCATGGTGTACGTAATACTATTTGATGTTCAACAATTTTTTTAAAGCAAACAATTTTCTCTACTTTTTATTATTCCTCCATGCTAAAATAATACGCTACATAATGTTTGCCCTCGTGTGCATAGAAATTTCATCGGGTTGTGTGTGTGACTACAAACACAAACGCAAATTTGCCAGGAGCCATCTCTTCTCTTGTCTATGTATATATTACAAACCCTCCTTATGTCTAACTTACAATGAAGCCAGTCAACATCTTTAACATCCCCAGACTAAGAACTAAGGCTTCTTCCTTCCGTGCAAACTGTATGCCATGAATCCAAAAAAAGATACAGATATGACATGCTACACGGTAAAACAATAAGTTGGGCATACAAGTAGGTTCTTTATTTCATGCAAAAGAAGAAAACCCACACACGAACATTTTTATACATGGTCATTTTTTTCTGAGCCAAAGTAACAAAAAAATTGTGAGCTTGGTTTTTAGATATGTGGAAAAAATAAGTCTTTTTGTCTGTCTCTCTCGTTTCTTTATTAGACGCAACTAAACGCATAGAAGCTCCTTTTAAGTTTCCTTTTACATTCTCTTGTCCTCTTCTTTCTGGAAGGAATGCACATATTTCGAAACTCGTCTACGGTGAAGACATACTATGGAAGAGTAAGAGGAAGACATGAAAAGAAAATATTTGAAAGGTATAACACGTATGTACATTGTCTTCTCTATGTGATTATGTAGTAAAACTCGATCAGTTAAAAGGCCGATCATTAATCCCTTTTCTTTTAATCCTAATCCGCGACCATTTTTTGTTATTCCACCGATCATAATCTGACCCTTCCGTACCTACTAATACCAAACCTTTTTATTTGCAAACTCCGACCGCAAAAATTTTTGCTTTTGAAAACCTTGTATTAGCTTTGTCGCAAACTTCGACTTGCAAGTAGTTAGCATATGCAAAT
>JAHZNG010001140.1:0-17653 GCA_027744375.1 Orchesellides sinensis | reverse complement strand
AGTAGGAAGCTTATAACATATTGAAGTAAGCTGCAAACATTTGTTTCTTTGTTTGATACTTTTTGGTATAGTTAACTAACCTATCACACAGCCACAAGTGAATGAATTACGTCAGTAGACCAGCGTCTGGGGCGTTTACTGATCGATTATCGGATTAAGATGAATGATTGTATATTTATGCTACACTGCTACATTTTATATGCGTGCGAATATTCCAATCATTCAATTCATGACGTTGGCTGCAGCTTGGATAATTCAGGAAGTGGTTCAGTTTTAATCAGCACTGTAATATGTTGAATCCCTATTATACACAAAAAAATAGTACGAACAAACCTGTAACTTAATAATGAAACTGAAAATCATGTTGGGCGATATACAGCTCTTTATTTTTTGCATATAACATAAAACATCATGTTGCTGCGGGCATGCATAGCATAAAATGATATTTCATAAGATTTTTTGATAGCGAAAACTAAGATGAAAAATGCTGCTACTGGATCTGGTAATACAAGTTAAGCTTGTTTCTTGTACTCAAATACATAGTATAAAAGAAAATCTTTCAGACTACTTTTATTTGCGGTCTTGCCAATTTTCCTCCTCCATTTTTCACCGCTGGTGTGCTTATCATTTCAGGTAGAATATAAATATCTACTATAGCTTGTTTCCACCTCCAAGGTCACCATCAGGTTTTAGTTGGTGCAAAATTACTTTACTACTTTTTCCATCTTCTATTTTTTCAAAACCATGCTACTACAAATACATATGTACACATGCAGGTATTGTACTTAGGTAGCATCTCTGGAACCCAGTCGAGCGTTTCAAAAAATTACTTACAAAAATTAACTTCATCTCATCTCTCTTGCTCTGCTCCACCGCAAATGTGTATGTAAAAGGTTCTTGCATTTGGCCATATAATTTCCCTTTTTACTACACACACACACAGCCATATTCCATAGGTATCAAGTTAAGTGGCAGAAACTTAAGTCATTATAAATTACTTCTTTTTACAGTAGTTCTTCTCTGGAGATTAGCTACACTTATTCACAAGAGTATTACACTTATCTTGATCATTAGTGTATGCGAAAAGGGATGAAAATAAAAATTCTAGTAAATCCTATGTATGGGCATAATATGCAGAAAAGTAGATTCTATTGATTATGACGATCATTCATGATGGTTTGGTTATGACGACTGGTTTCTGAGTTTTTACGCATAACATGCAGCCAGCTACCGTGAAGTCCTCTTTTATACTGAACAGCTTATCTCATAATAAAGCATACCTATATACGTTTTGCATAGGTACGTGCCTACAAGAAAATGTAGGTATTATTGCATTACGCCTCTACCTAAAAGACTTAACGTCTACAGATGAGATTCACTTGAATGCTCTTTGGCTGCTTTTGAGCAAAGAGATTTTTCTATGGAGTGTATGCAAGCTAGAGTGGAGCAGGGATTGGAAGAGTGGATTTGCATGGAATGGGTCTCTCTCTCTCACTTTAATCTTCTCTGGTGAAGGTACGCGTATGCCTTGCATTTGTTGTGGTGCTTTGTGTACCTGTTGAAAAGCCATGTCTACCTATCTCTCTGCTCAAGACACGATAAGACAAAGCCAGGTAGACCACGGAGAATCACCAGCATTTACCTGCTTGCAGGGCTGCTGTAAACACACTGTTCATCAGTGCACCACAAACAAGTGTGACAAATAACAAGAAAACATGTAGTTTTTGACTTTTGCATGTTATTCGATCCACCATACCAAAATATTACATCTGCGGCTGGTTCTGCAGTATAAAAAATTAGTTTGTGTATAAATACATCTTTCGCAACGAAACCGCATTTCATTTCATATTTGTGTGAACAAAGACAACGAGTCTGTCTGGAACGGATGAACAAGCACATATGAAATTGAAATGCATGGAAAAGTATTTTTTTTGTTAAAGTGTTCCCATTCTTATCTGAGATTGATATGAGGTGACATAATATAATATCTGTGTTAAGTTAACAATGCAAAATAACTGCATAAATAATTGTTGTTACGTTTTTGTTGTAAGTAAAGTAACATTGACACGAATGCCATCAGTTGGAAAATGGATAGTTAGTAAATGAGCGAGATTGCATTAAAATCTGTTTTTTACCAAGAAAATAAAGTATCCCTGATTTTTTAAAGTTTGTTCGCTGAGCGAATGAGAGATTTGATTAAGTAATTAATAATTTTCCATCGTATTCACATATACTTATGTATACATTAAGCTTTACTTTCCGACATTGTTTTTCTCACTTTTTTAGTTTGTTGATTTTTATAATGAACAAGTTTTAGTGTTTTTTACATAATATATTATGTGTTGTGGTATTACGGGAACAAAATTAGTGCAGTCAAGGAAAAAGGACGTGTGATACAGAAATCCTCGATCAACAATTTTTTCATTGGTGCAACCATTGTGTCATCAGATTTACTGTTACGTGTATTGAGTGTTAACTATGATTATGAATTCAGATAAGAAAAAGTGAGTGTCAACCTTTATATGACAAGAGTCTTCAGAAAAGACCAAAGTCAAGTCACCGTGACCGTTGGTCGCATTCTTAACCCTTTTTTATTGCACAGGTTGGTTACTCTACATATTTACGATGCTAGTTAACAAATGAAATGATTTAATTAAGAGTATGCAATTTTTGGAGATGCATCGACGTAACGTTGAACTATTTTGCAATTTCAAAAGTAAATTGCAAACGCTCACCACAAAATGCCCATTTATTATAATAAATTAGATGAAAAGGTTTCCTGCTTGGGGGCAAAAGTAATAACTGATATTTTTACGGTGTTTTTTAAAAATCAGATCATGTCTCAATCTTTTCATCAACATATTTAGTGTGCTGTAATAGTAATAATATGCTAGAGTTGTGTGAACTACCATGTTAGGTAATAAGCTTCAATCTGTATCTTTATGATACTTATTGAGTATTCATGTCACGTCCAACAAGTTAGCAATTTGGTGTCTGGCATGAATGCTATTGTAAATTGACTTGCGCTGCAAAAATTCTTCATGCTCTCACCTTACCTCTGCTCTTTGTTTTGATTCCTTCGAAGAGCGGATGTCTTTTTTACCAAGATTGAGCATGCATGGAGCATGAATAATTGAAATGATAGTAGAGGTATGTAGTGGTGCTATATTATGGAGAGAGAGAGAGAGAGAGATTCTCTCATGGTTAATTTGTATCTCCTCTGCTGCAATAACGAAAAAACAATTTTTTTCTAAACAAAGGTGAGGAATTTAATAAAGCCATGAGTTTTAGAGCACACACCTTTTTAATGCAGTAGGCCTATCTTCATTCGTACCGGTATGGTATGGCATCAAGAAGAAGTGAGCAATTTTTGCTTGCCTTGATAAAATAATAAAAGGGTTTCCACCAGAATACTTAGCTAAATTGTCAAGTTCCGCCTGTCATTATCATAACGTCTCTTCCAGTGTCATAGATAGAGTTGTCGTTTGTCGTGTGTTTATCCTTGCATTAATTTAGTAGTCTTCTGAACAGAGCGTTGATTCAATGCAACGTAATATTCCCATTTGCAGAATGGTAAAACTGTACTTGAAGGAAATTTGATGGATGAGCGATTGACAATATTCGTTTCTTTATGGCAAATCCATATTTTTATGGTTTGGTGAAATTCAGGATGGAGACATGGGCTAAAATGCACTTACGTGCTTTACATTTCCTTTTTACAACCAATCAACCATGCCAAGTGTAGATTTAGATAGTTTGCAAAACAAAGTCAGACTATGTGACGTAAGTAAATGAAGATTCCTGTATAGTTTTGTAAATCAGGCTTGTTTCCTAAGGATTTGTAAGACGTTCGTGCGTTGACAAACAATGTTTACAATTTCGGATTGAATGCATTAAATTTGTTGTATTGCAACTTCTATATAATACGTTTCTCAATTAATTCTAATTGGTTAATTGTATTGTATAATTTTTTAAATATTTATGGTCAACTTAGAACCTGTACGTTACACAACCTGCATGATCTTCCTTTTGATTCGCAGTTAAAAGGTAGACATAATTCCAGTAAAAGGTTATACTTCTCTGGACTCTGGATAAAACTTTTATGCCAAGTATTACAACTAATTTCGCATTTATGCATTTTCTTATGTATTTAAAGCAGTTTTCAGTAACATTTTTGCTTTTCTTCAGGCAACCTTATGTCTCTTACATTTTCAGCATATTGTTCTTAAGGTACTTGAATGTTCATGTGTACATAAAAGTTCACTTGGTTCGCATTTACATGATGTAGATTCTTAAAAAGAGTATTTAGCAATAGGAATTATTGTACCTCTGTAGGTTTGTTCATTATTGCCTCATAAGGTTGCTAATCCCATCTGCTTAACACGCTAAAGTTCTCCATTGCATCGTGCAGGTGTAATAAGATTCAATTGACGCAGATAAAGAAATAAATGCAGCTGTGCATAAACTGTGTAAAAATAGATTTGTGTGGAGGAGAGCAGTTTAAATGAGTTTTTTTATACAAAAATACGTGTATATGTCTTGCATTAAATTATATTGCATTATAAAGAAGCTACAAGATTAAAGAGATGGTCATTAAGCTTAAAGATACGTAAATCTGTAAAGAGTTGCAATGTAACTAAACTGCAATAACGTAAACAAGAAATGTTAAGTCGAAAAAACAAACATGGTTCAACTCACAACGCCATTTCAAGGTTCTTCACTTGTTTCAACAAGCCGGCAGACGATTTACAATTTCGCATGTGTAATGCAGTAATTACATTATCCAAGTTTATAAAATGGAATCTCTACTTTAAAAAAAATGCTATACATTTATAATATGAATATATCAAACTGTACTGTTTAGTCTGTATTATTGCAACACAAGTTTTTACTTTTAGGGTGCAAGTTTACAATTAAAGTGAATCGTATGCTTTACTCTCGTTTTTTATTATTATCACGATAAATGAATGAATGGTGGTAGTAGTAATAATAGTAAAAAAAAGCTGTTGCAGAAACAGGGTGGGATCAGCAAAGGTTTTTGCAACAATCCTTTTATTTTCAGACTAAACTGCAATGTAATAATGTCTACAAAGGTTTTAAATGTATAGCACACGGGATCCATCATTTTTAAACTAAAGTTTAAATCTTTTATGATTCATCATTGCATTTGCAGAGATTTTAGAAATAACGCAATACTTTTTCTATTGAATTACCTCAGTTGAAAGCTTCACCCCCACCATAATATCACAACGACTTTACTGCATGCGCTACCTCAAAATGTATTGTATAGTTTAACATACCTGAGAGGTGAGGTGAAGCTCTCTTGTTGTTCAGTGGTATTATTATCAAATTACTTTTTCAATTAAGCGAATATGTTATCATTGCGTAGATTGGATTGCGTATTACGTGTGTGTGGGAGACAAACATCAAAGTGCATTAAAAAGATTTATCTAAATCGCTGCTACTAATATGACTTGGCTTGCATTATCTTTTTATCGTTAATTCACAATTTGCAATGATTTCTGATATTGATAAGGCTAAAGATTATATTTTGGTGCAGCATGCAACCCCACGCGGATGTTATCTCTACCATTCTGGCCATAATTTCTGGAGATCTTCGACAGATTTCCAAATTAAGGTGACATGACGTGCACATATCATGTTTGAATATTTATCTCTTTTAAAATATCAAGTTAGTTGAAAGCGTTTTCTGCATTCTTCTTAATATTTTTTTTGTCTGTGGCTATTTTTAAGGGAGGAATGCACAAAAAACGTAAACTGCTTGCCAACACACCTTTTTGTTATGATTTTAATGGTCTGCAAATAGAGATTATCTTTCTCTACTCAAGTACCCAAAACTAGCTATCTTAGAAATCTTTGCATGTGTGAAGAAGTAAAGAGTAAATAAATTTTTAAACCTTTATCTTGTAAAATATCTATTTATGAATACTAATTTAAAATTTCGTTCTTGAGAGGGGAGATGTTAACGTCCTCCTAGTTAACGTTTTTGCACAATTTCGAGCAAAAATGTGAATACCTTGTTTAGAAAAATCTAAAGATCTTTGGGTTGATTAGAAACATTGTAGACTATAGACAGGTAAATAACTGTATACTAAAGTTCAAACTCGTCTTGAGTTGTTTATTGCTTTAATTGTTAAATGTACTATTAACTGCTTATCTAGGGTTTTAAAATTTTGTGGAAGGGGTACAGTTCATGATGTTAGTATTCGTTTACAAATTAGTTTTGAAAGCGTCATTAGAGCTACAGGCGAAACGTAATATCATTTTAGTCAAAACGATATACGAAGTCAACTTGTAAAACAAAAATAAATAAACGATTTAATTTTCATCTGGAACTCACCAAATTTTGAATATTAATTGGCGTAAATATTTAATTTTGGATTAGTATGGCCGATTCATTTAACACCTACTACCAACGTGTGTATTATGTTTTTAAACCAATTTAAAATGAACATTGAAATAGTTCTTTTCTAATATATATTTTTGTTTATGTTTTTGTACACAATATTTTGTGCTCCATCCACACAATAATGCATTGAATTTGCCTATATGAAAAGTATGACGCTAAATATAGCAATAAATTCACATTGTCATCATTTACAAACGCACACACATAGTTTTTAGTCATTTATTTGCAAAATATGATAATAAGTGACACAGTGATACTTGATACTGACTGGCAAAGGCTATTTACATGTCCTTTGAGGTGACTCAGTGGGAAAAATGTTTACATGCAGCATAAATAATCTACTATGAAAAATATAGCCGATTTGATTTACAAGACACGTCGTATGACATTTTATACAAGATAATCATTTGTCATCCTAGCACCATACGAGAATACTAAATATACATATTTATACAGTTTGAACTTTACACACACGCCGACTTTGACTACAATCATTATTGTGTACATTACATTAGCAATGAAATCTCATTGTCAAGTCTCACATAACCGTGTGATGATGTCACATATAAAGTAATATTGCATACTTATCACAAGATCACAAGGGATGACAGCAATATCCTCCCCCACACAAGTCCCTCTCTCCCATAATGCATGCATGGCGAATAACATTAGGCTCCGTTTTATAAATCTTGGATTTTGCTACGGTCCTTGTGTGTCTAATACCTAATACCTAAAAGAATTAACGCATATCACACCATTTTTATACATACGTAACAATCCAAACCAACAACTCTCAGTTTTTATCATCTTAACACACTCATGTCATGTTTTGCTATTTGGTTGGTGTGACCTTTCCATAAAAATTTCTCACGGTGTGTGTATGCTTTTATAGGTATATTTACTCTTTTAATATATGTCCCCACGAACCATACCCTCTCTCTCACTCTCTACAAAGAAAACTCTCTGTACCTTACCTTTGTCTACGTTTTTTAAAAAGTTCAATGTAAGAAACCACAATATGCAAATTATTTTGCTAGGAGAATAAGCTGGGATTGCTGAAATAATGATTCACTAGAAAAATATCATTTTCTGCAGTATTTATCCAAGCATTAGATTTTAGCCTTGAAAATATTTTTATGTGTCTGGCTCACTATTTATGCTTGCATGAATCCATCCCCTTGTTAAGAAAAATGTGAATTTTTCCTTTCAGCCACTCTTTATTTACGACTTGTGAAATATGGAGCCTTTGTAGCCTTTTATATCAATATATTACAGTTGTATCCAACCACAGATGCAGTATATATAATTCTCCGGAGTCTGTAATGATTTTCCATAAAAATCAATAAAAACGAGGGTTGCAAAAACTATTTAAACATTTCTTGTCCGTATACTTAATACGCCTCCAGCAATTAGGACTTCTTTTGCGGTTGCAAAACAATAACAATAAAAAAGGAACCGTGAAATATCATTATCATCTTCATAATGCATGCATGAGTGGTTGTCTTTATGATGATACAATACTTAGAGACACCTGTAATTAATCCTTACTTAGGCTGATTGCATGCTAATAAACATTCTAATATCATACTTATTTTCTTCAGATTCTCATTATTCTATAAGAGTAAAAAATATCTATGATTTAATACAGCTATAAAATCATATTTTTCCTATTTAAAGTTAGATATAGTTGAATTTCCAGGTATGACTATGCTGATAAAATAAGTTTCATGAAAATCTTTTTTGTTTCTTAGGATAGTAAGCTTTTGTTTGTGTAATCCGCTCAACTAAGAAAAACTTGAGGAAGTCCAGAATAATTGTGTACGAGATATTTCATTCAATAATAATGTTCATATTTTATATTCATAACTAACAGGCATGATAAGATGAAGATGGTGATACACGCTTGTTAAGTAAGCTTTATTGCTTACAAACATGCCATTTGAATGCTGCAAGGAAGCATGTTATGTGTTGTGGGATTCATGATGTGAATTTTTGTGTTGAGATAGTAAAAATATGGTATTTTAAGCCAAAATAATTAAAATAAAGTAGGAAGGGCTGTTGACGAATAGCTGCTCCTACTACAACAATTCCTGCTTCATCACAAGAAAAATAAAGTTTTCCTGACTTGTTTTGTTAACTTTGTCATTTTCTCACGTTACGTGGCGGAGGTACGCTGCTTAGTATACTGGAAGTAGTAGTAGCGCACCTATTATCCGTATAATATGACTATTTATCAACTAAAAATCATCACGTTTTATAATGTCCATATTACTCTACAATTTTATTGTGTAATTACTGGACAAAGGATGGTAAAAAGCACCCTATAATTACCCAGTCTAGGTTTTGGGGGGAGCTGGGTTAGGTGTGAGATTTCATACTCGCCAGGATTCAGTTGAAGTTTGTCGTTGGTGGCAGACTGACTGCTGGAGAATTGGAAATTGAGGTGGTTCACTGGAAGTGTGAGCTTTTGGAGTTAAGTTGGAAGTTTAACTGTACGTTTAATCACTCAATATAACGTTATGTACTTCTCTTGCGTATCTTTAATAGTTGGCGTATTTTAAGACAAGCACTGGAAATAAGTGGAACGCTGCAATGTAACAATTTCTGTTTTTGTGTATTTTCAGGATTGAATAATAGCCTACAAGAAGCGGCCTTACCATGGCCGATTTTTTAGGCTCTGCCCACCTGTTGTCACCTGCATCAGATGAAATCAGACGGAAATCAGGTTTAAGACCTCCACCTTACTCCTCTTCAACATCTTCAACTTATTCTTCAGCAGCATCAGAAGAGCCTAGCTCGGAAAAATTTTCATCCCCCTCCTCCTCAGCATCATCCCCTACAGTTGGAGGGAATAACAAGTGCCCATCATTATCACCATCATCTGTTGTCAACTCGTATAATTCAAATCATCAGTCTTGCTATAATCATAATAATAACAGTTATTCTTCGCCGTCGTCTTTAGCATGGATCTCCTTAGTATTAGCTTTAATTTGCAGTCTCAGCCAAGTGGCTGCCATCCCATCAAATCAAGTAAGTCTTGCATTCTAATTTCCATATTCGTAGTTTTTAATTGATTAACGTATTTTCTTAAATTGAATACTAATTTGTTATTTTAATAATTATTCCAACAGATTCACACTCATATGGGTGAGAAGGAACTTCAGCAAATTTTTCAAGTCGATAGTCATCATCAAGGTAAGTTGTTTAAAACCAGTCCATTCCAGATTTAAAGCCTTGTATTAGGTATGTCCTGCGAACACGCTGGGCTTTTGTCATTTTTGTCCTTGCAACATTTAACCTAGTGATCTAGAGCCTAACCTAGAACAACAATGGCTCTGTAACAGTGTACCAATGCATTTTTGAACAGGCAACACAAGGCCACTTTGTTTTTACTACAAAAATATATGTACATGAGGTGTAATCAGGAAGGAAGTTATAAATGGGAAAAAATGACAACATGTCCAGACACAACAAGACATCAAGGGAGACAAGGGAATACATAGGGAATACCTATGCATTATACCTTGTACACTACAATGTATATTGTTGTGACAGAACGAGAGCTTTCAATTTCTAATAGCAAATGTTTATTTTTCACCCTTTTCCATTTTCAACGTTATGTTCAATACCTACTTTATACATAATACCTCTGATCTCCGTATCATGCAACAATGGTTTTACTTTCAAAATGACCTTGCCCTTGAATGAAAATACATAAGTACAAGTATGTTTTTGTATATGTGCCTATGGTCAGTGCACTCATTCCACACACTAAATATTTCTAAAAGGTCGTAAAGTAGATTGTGTGTTGAACAAAGTAAAAATCCATTAGTTTTTATGTTAGATCTGAAAAGCTTGCCTAACCATGTTTTGAATGAAGAGTCTTTAAAAGTCAAATTTTTTCTATCGTTCGCAAAACTGAAAAGCAAAGTCAAATAAATATATTTTGACTCTTCAATTCTCTGTGGGACTGCTCATGAAATGGAAAGGACATTTACAAATTTCCCAAAATAGACCAAAATTGAGTTAGGTATCTGATAAGAAAAACTTATCAGTGTAGAAAAATGAACGTATTATAAAAAGGGTTAAATTTTATGCCCTAATGCTCCAGTATTATTTATGTACATGCATACTTGCTATAGGGCACCCATTGGAATTCCAATTTTAAAGGTCACTGTTACCCGACAACATCTACAGATAGGCACGTCACATGTCAAACAAGATTTTTGCTATGTCAATACTACTCTGAACAAAAAAAGGAACAGAAAATTTCAATCCCCGTTTTATAATGTCATTTGTGCCCAAGTCCTGCCTTCGTGGCCAGTAGCCATAAAGCATATTTTACACTTTTCATTATCCCAAACGTGGAAACAGAACTTGTCCCACAGATTGTAAATCATAATATAGTGTCATAAATGGCAGTAATATTTTTGAAGTTATAAAATCTGAAAAATTAAACTTATTGTTTTTCCTTTTGTTTGTATTGCAGTGCCAGAGTATGAAGTTGTGTCAATTCGTTCACGGAGTAAAAGGTCGATAGAGGATGACAAGAGACTAGTGAGTTTCAATGCATTTGGCAAAGATGTCAAGCTCCAGCTGAGGAAAAATCCTCATCTTGTTAAGCAGTCACTCCGCATGTGGATCGCTGAGCCGGACTCATCAAAAGGAATCCATTACAAGGAATTGACTCAGGTATAAACTTTCGAATCAAATAAATAAACAAATAAATAAATAAATAAACGCTTGTCCTCCACGCTTCATAACATCACATTTATCATATTTGGTGGTGCCAATAATAAATATTGGATTTACCTTCATTTACCTGTTTTCTCGCCTCCAGCATAAGCTTAATCCTTTTATTTTGCTGAAAGTGAAAAAAAATTAGTTGATATTTCACCTTTCTCTAATTGCTTCATTGCTATATAATATTTTTATATTGTATTCATTTCATTATGCAATTTTAATCTTTCGACCATTTTCATTGCCAACGTCATTTATTGCTCCAAAAGTAGCAAATAGTTTAGCCTTTCAATTAGTAAACAGTTCACCTTCAATCTTATTTAGCCAAGAGCAAAAATCATGGCTCGTACGTCATAATATATCTGATTTGGAAGGTACATACTGAGCCAATCTACGGACAAGATCGCAGTCGATTTTAAAGATCAAAAGTTAGTAAAAGACCATCATCTCCCTTGGATGCCCTATAGCCTACGAAAATCCCATTACATTTTTTAAAATCAATTTTAAAGCAAAAAAAAACTGCATAAAATCACTAAAAATTATTTCATTGTTGACGCACTCTCTGCAGGTTGCACACAGCGTGATATTTAATTCATAGTAATATTTTTAAAAATATACCTATTGCATATTATTATGCGCCTACTCAACTACAACAAAATATATCTTGAGGAGATCACGTTTTTCATTAATAAATTCATTGCTGGCTGAGCTAACTGTACCAGTAAGTCTTTTTGGCTATAAAACTTGTACTTTTTCATTGTAGTAATCATCATATTATGTTACAATGCAAAAATTAATATTGAGGTTGACTTGGCCTATACCTACCTACCTGAACTATATCGTTTAGAGCACATTTTGTTTTGAGTAAATTGGTAGTTGTAATTCGGTTAAATGCTGTACTCTTTTGTTTCTTGTTGCGCGTGGCTTATTATTACTGTCTAAAAACTTATTTATTGCTGTGATGTTAGTGGGCACAGGTATATTATTGTATACACATCACGTAACAAAATAAGTAATTGCACTCTAGTACAGCTTATTGTGCATCTTGCATCTTATTTTATTGCATCATCACCAGCGTATTCCCCCCATCATTATAGATAGTTTTGTTGTAGTCTCGTCGATTATCCTTTTAACTCTCAGAGATACTACATAATCTCAAAGAGATTAGATGGGTTGACTGAGCCCATGAATCTTTCAGTGAGAACGTTAAAGGTATGTAAATGGAAATTGCAAACCTGTAGGGGGTATTCTAAATAGACTCTTAAGCTAAACTCTATTAGCTGTAAACAATTTAGGCACGCTTAACATTTTATTGGTATATGCTAAACAGTCTAAATTGTATACCTGTGCAATTAATACTTTTGATTGAAATATCTTACGCCAAAGCGTAATGAAACCATTTTATAAGTTAAAAAGTGTCTATTTTGGATAGGGATAAGGAAAACACAATTTTTATGAGTGATTACGTTTGAACTATTTTGAAGTTGATCTGCAAACAGTAAAAGTTTATTGTAGGATAGTTAAGCAGTATGTAACGGAGTTGTTTAGCGGTAAAGGGTGTATCCAGTCCAAAGTAGTTAAAAATAAATTCACATAATTAATATAGTAATAGTAAAGCCAGCTGAAATGTCAACGCCACATAGAATGGTATTCCATTTTGTAGCTAAGGTTCACGCTCAATCTTATTCTTTATCTGCATATATTTAATGACAAAGACATGCATTCTGTCACAATAATTAATGGAAGGTTATCTATAAGGGACCTACCAAAATAATAATGAACAACAAGAATGCAGGAATACCAAAAGGCATTGTGCAATATTATGAATAAAGCTACTACCACCAGCAAGTAAACATTTTAGCTGCAAAATACAAGTTCAATATCAAGATAACTATCTACAGAACTAAATAGCATTATTTCTAGTTTTTATTGTGTAAGCGAGGTTTTATCAGCATTTGCCCAATCTTTGCTTCCTAATAATGAAAAGGCAAAGTAATTTTAAACATTTAATAATAACAGTAATCTCATGAGTAGAGCATTTAAGTTACATTGGTCCATTGTTATTAACGGTAATAATAATAATAAGAAAGCCTTGATATGTATTTATACACATGTATATGGTGCAGGGTGCAGTGCACTCACTCATGCAGTAATAGTATATTTTTGGTGGTTGGAGTAAGATGAGATAACTTAGAAAAAAATTATGTTACTAACTGCTACTGTGTGCTGAAGCCATAGTGTATAACAATGGTGCATTATTGGCTGAAAGGTTGATCACGTTGAAAAGGTCAAATACTATTTTCATTTGCTCTGATCATCATCATCAGATCTCTGTTATCAACACCAAGCATCTCTCTCTCCCCCTCTCTCTTAAATGATGATGACCTTGCAAAGAATCAGAAGCATGACTAAATGAATAGAATAGCTAGAGACTGAATGAGTTGTGAGTAAGAAAGTCTTAAAAATCTTAAGACTTAACAGAAAAATATCAGAAAAAGATTTATACGCAGTTAAAGGGAAACTGTGGGCAATAACAAATGTATAGTTTGATTTGTTGACGCGTGCTTTGCATTAATTTTGACGGGCGTCTTATAAGCTATATATTAGGTATTGGGGAAATCAATCAGGGTAGCATATTGGATTACTTTATATACACACATTTAAAGAGAGGTTATTAGTCAATTTTTGGTGACGATGATGGAGTCACTAGAAATAAGTGACAGTGTAATTTTCGTAGATGTCCCAACATTTTTCAAGAAGTAAAAATTCTAATGTTTTTTTCCTGCAGTTTGTTTCTGTCTGTGGTAGGCTGAATAAAGGAAGGCTTTTTGGTTGGTGGTGGTGTAGGAATTGTTGTTAACCCTTTCCTTTGTCTGAGTTTTTCTTCTCGTGCCCCCGCGGCATAGCTACATAGTGCTGATAATATTTATGAGGTATGTAATAGTTAGTTTCTGGTTCAGTTCAGTATGTAACATGATCTGATCCGATCAAGCCCTTAGTCCAGCTGTGTGTCATTGTCCCATAATCATTGTTTTCTTAATATATATACATGCATATCTTATGTTTACTCTCTCTTTCATTTTTGCGCCAAAAGGTCACTTCATTTTTTCTATTTTTAGCCTTTCATACTCATGCTGACTGATTGTGCCACAAAATGAGTCTTTATTGTTAGGATTTACTGGCGTAAACGTACAAGTACGAAAAGGAACAATATTTACAAGTGACCTTCCTTCCGTATTATTATTGTTACGTTATTTATTTTACATACCTGTCGATTGATATCCTGGCCTTAGGTGTACGGTTACATGCGGAGAGTGTGTCTCACCATCTCTCTTTATGGATTTTTACCCCTTTGAAGACAATAAAACCTTACTTTGCATATAATATTGTCATTGTGTCCTTTTCCTCCAATTTTTATTCTTTCAAGCTTCTTTTGGTGTTTGAGTCAGATTCAACATAATAACATCCCAATATTCATTTCACTTGTTTCACCCATGACTAATTTTTATTTTTCTTCCCTTTATATACCTTCCTCATCCTCATCATCCCCTAAATCACCTTGTGCTTCCATACAATACAAATCCTACCAATAGCTTAAGCTTACCTACATCACAGGGAAAATTAATGATTCGGAAAAACTTTTTAATTTTTCAGAGAGTTGTAAAATTTGTAATAATATTGTCTTGTTAGGGAGGGCTTGTCTTGTCAGGCTGATTACTGACTGGGATTAATGAATTATGATTTATGTTCTATATATTCCGCATGCAAAACTTAAAACCATACGTTAACATCAACAAGGTTGCATGTGCTGATCCCTACCAGACTTAATGGCGCTTTGTCTAACGTACACATGAGAAGAAAGGAGAACAAGGAAATGTACAAATTATTTTTCTCCTAGTTGAAAATATCCTTAATCGAAACAACACAGGTTATATTTTGGCCCTTAAACAAATCACCCTCAGAGGAATAAAAATTGTGAAACTCCATACATAAATAACTTTATTATTAGGTATGCAAATTGAGCCTTTGTGTGGCGTAGGTAATAAACTACAGTATTTTACAGGCATACTCCCTGAAAATAACTGTATATGCTAGGACATCTTAAAAATAATTAACGATTTCTTGAGAGCAATAGATGGTCATGCCAATAAGGAGAATGGAAAGTGCATTTTTTGCAATTTTGTAGAAGCGCAGTCACTGCAGTTGTCTCTCAATCCCAATCTCACAGATGAGATGATGAGAGAAGGTGACCTTAACACAGAAACCTATTAAACACCAATCAACCATAAAATTATTAGCTACCCAAACTGCATTCCTATTGCTGCTAGCTCACCTGTCATGACTCTAGTCAAACACTTATCATTGCAATCATCCAATCATAATTCACAATTATCAAAAAACTCACTTGTAAACATGATTGTTCACAGTAAACCCATGAATATTATTTGCATTTCAACAATTGCTAAAATTGGGCTGAATGGTGCGATGAAAACTTCCAAAAATGTTTTTACTCCATTTTTCCTTTTTATAGCGTAATAAAATATCTCTCACGTGGAGAAGCTCAACCGATTTGTAAAAAAAACATAATAGCTATCGTTAAAACGATATAGGTATATACATTTGCTGACGGCATAACATCAAGTTTCTACCAGCCTACTGATTTCCCCATTTTAACAATTTAAAAACCAAAATATAATCAAATATATCTTGCCAAAACCATTTGCAAACTCCAAGCCAGATTTACAATACTTTCCGGCTGACGTCACTCATGGCGAGAGTCATTCTCCATGTAAATTCATACATAGTTGCAACTTTTTTAAAAATTGGCAAGATTTTTTACAGATTTTCTGCTCTGATAAAAATAAAAACAGGAACATCATTTTCTTTGTGACGTCGACTATTTCAACATGAAAAACAATTAAATGTTTAAGCATGCCTTTTTATTGTTAATGGTGGATACACTTTGATGAGCTTCCAGATATCTATGCACACAGTACAGAAAATAATTATATAGATGACCACTCTTCCTTGTAATAATTATCCAGGCTAACGTTACACCCCGCCTAACTGCGGGTTGTATCTTTACATCGTTATGCCCTGGAGCACCTTTTTGCCCATGCTTGCATCAGCGACTTTGTTTGGATAAACATAAATACCTGAGTAAAGATGCATTTTAATTTTGTATTTAATTAGCTTAAGGGCTACGTACATATATTACATAGGTTATGTACATACAAAATTACATACATTATAAACCTTGTTGTTGCGTATGTATGTATATTTTGTCATTGAAAACGTGTAAATTGTAAATGAGGATTTCTCCTTTATTAAACCTAATAATACCACGATATTGTCCATATCAAACAACTTTGAAATTGCGTTGCGAATATCCAGGTTTTTTCTAGTGGACACACGCAAGGTCACCTCTTGAATTTATGGCAATTTTCCAAAATACATTTGCAAGTTCAAGGTCTTCTGTATTTATGACCAAATCCCATCATTTCGCGAAGCATGACTGGAAAATGGTAGCATCTTGATAATTTTATTCAACCGAATTACTATTCAACTATTGAATCACATATATTAATTTGCATTTTTACATACATGATGCATAACAGTTTTTTGTCCCTGAGAAGATGCTACTAATGGCTGAAGAAGATGAGACGTTTGTAGCATTCTAATTCATACTAATTCTAAAACTACTTTTTTTCGGCGGCTGTTGGTGTTTTCATACCGAACAAAGCTCGAGAAATCAAAGTAAAAACACCTGCCATGATACAGGACACCACGCGCAGCGATTCCATTAATATTTGACAACATACATACATATACATATCGACTCCTCAAGGTTATCCAGTTTGAACACATCTCCAGACATTTGCAATAGTAATTACAACAACTGATAATTTATGTCTTGAAAAAGACATGGATGAATGATGATATCCAGGAAGAATCTTTGAAATCTTTATAGTTAAAGCCAAAATATATATATTGCAAGCCACGACCAAGTTTTTGTTAAGTCCGGTATAAAAACAAGTACATTCAAATGTCAGGCTTAATCTAACTTTTTATAAAAATCGTTCGAGCATAATTATCTTGATGATTACTTTCCAATCCCCATTCACATTTGGCAAATTGTTTAAGGCAGTAGCTGTAATTGAACATGTCATGTATCTTGCTGAGTGTGTGTGTGTGCGACTTCAACATGGAAAACGTGGCCTTGCCAAGGTCATCAACAACAAATATTGTTTCATATATTTGCATATACAAAAAAGTCCATTTCCCTACATCAATATCATCACTTCATATTATGTAAGGATTGCGCAATACAACTTACACATGACATGAATACTACAAATTAGCTTTGCATGATGGTAACAAACAATCTCTTCTCCTGATATAATGTTTCGATTAAGGATATTTTCAACTAGGAGAAAAATAATTTGTACATTTCCTTGTTCTCCTTTCTTCTCATGTGTACGT
>JAHZNG010001139.1:0-10597 GCA_027744375.1 Orchesellides sinensis | reverse complement strand
TTACACAACATGCAGAAAGGTAATATAGAATATGAATGCAGAAAGTATATGGACCATACTATGTTTTCTATGTATCTTTTTACCCTGCATCGTACGATGAATATACATAGGGATGGTATAGCCCGTTTGTATTATGTAAGCATTAGCAGAATGCATTGTGCGATGTAAACACATATGGCTGTGCTTTGTTATGGAAGGAGGTTTAGGTATGCCATACATGCATTGTGGATCTTTTGTCATGAAATGATATGTGATATGTTCATAGGAAAAGGGTTATGTGTGGATAGGTATATGGGAATTGTATCTTTATGGGTTTTTAATGTTTCTATATAGGTAGTTTTGAGAGTTGTGCGAAAGAAAGGGGTAATGTTGTAATGTATTCAGTGCAGTCTGGTGGTTCATTAAAGGCCATACAGCAGAAAAGTGAGTGAACTGAAAGTTGGTGCTGATGTTATAAAGATGCCTTGCGAGTATGGAGAGGCCTATATCCTTTGTTAGTATTTAGGAGAGCTTAGCAAGATTAAATACATTGTACCTATATTTTTATGTATTATGCTAGGCTTCCTTTAGGTATATGGGTGCGTGTATTGTGCTGGTTGAATAATACACAATTGCACATTTTGAATAGGCATCAACCGGCCTGTTCGCGGTGGTTGGGGTTTAAATGAAAGGGTGGTAATGCATGTGATTTGGGATGAGATCATGGTGTTTGCAAAGGAATGGATAGATGGGTCTTGGGTCAAGGTAAAGGATAAAAGTTTACCCTTTTGATGCGGAGCGTTTTCACTGTGATGGAGACACACCTGTGAATGCGATCAAGTTAAATGGATGCAGTTTGTTGGGAGTAAATCGCCTATTAAAAGGTTTATTCATTATCATAGCAGCTTAGGTTGATGAGGTTTTTTTCCGAAAGGACCAATTTAATATTTTCAGCATGAATGATGATTTCACAAAATCAGCTTACAATTGATCTCAAAATGTGTAAATGTGGCAGGAAACAACTGGTGACTGGAAAAGGATAATTTAAAAGGCAATTTTGAAGTTAACTAGCATATTTTTATTCATTCAGACATGTTTGCAAACCAGAAACTTTGACAAATGTTAGTCTGCCATAGATTTCATTCCAACACATAAATATTCTTGAAAAATTAATTATATGTGTATGATTTTATATTTGCAAACATATTGCGAATGTTGAAGGTCCTCTGGACTAATGTATTGTAACTGAGGTGTTGTTTACCGTTTGTTTGAAGCTCAAACTAAATTCTTTTTTTTAACATTAGATTCGCTCTAGTATTTACAAGTTCTAAGCTTTGTGTGTACTCCACACATCTTATTCGTTATCGTAAGCAATCTTTTATGACAATTTTTTTGTATGAATAATATATTTTTTATTTCGTGTAATTTAAATAACATTCTTAAGGAAATTACTTGTAGCAAATTGTAAATAAAATAAGATTTCCTTGATTATTATTGTAGTTTTCAAACAAGTTGCAAACGTAGCGTGTAGTGTTGCTCAAACAAATTAACCAGACACAATCACAATCCTTAAATTGGATTGCTTTCTAACGAAGAAGTCATTCGCTTGTTTTGGATCGCCACACCATATTTGTCAAGGGTTTTCGCAGCTTTCTCTGTTTTTCAATACATCCTAGATTATGCTAAATGTTTTTGCATAAATAAATTCAAACGTTTAGTATTGTTAAGTAATTTATCAGTACATTCATTTCCATAAGAAAACACCGTAATCCTGGGACAATGCGACTAATTCGTGTGTTGTAATAAGCAAGTATAGTTTTTAGTACTGTCTAAATTTAATTGTTTAAAAATTGTTATCTACAAATAAGCTGTTATAAGCAACATGTCTTCTGATGTATCTATGATATTAACGCTTAGTGATCTTAGTTTGTTTGTTTCAGAAGCATATTACTTGATTCTAGTAAGGTAGCTTTTACTATTTATTTTGCAGCTGTGCAGATAAAAACTCATTTTTTCGATTCCATTGCATACTTACAGAAGACGTCAGTGAAAAACTTTCCCTGTATTCAAACCCTACACAGCTCCTGTTTGCTGACTTGCTGCTCCTCTCTCGCATAAAAATGAAACAAGTAAGAGACTAAAATTGCTTGACGAACATTTTTCCTTATACTGGTGAAAGGTGGCTTTCAACTGTCCCAACATAACTAGAAAGTATGTAATGGCTTAGCTACAATGTGTACATGGCAAGAACCCAAAAACCATTGAAGCACACATAAGCAGTAGACTGTAAGTTAGCAACTTTTTTTCGACATGGTAGCTTTTACAGCTCACTGGTGAAAGCAGGGTTAACGTTCGTGAACCTAAGCCGCTTTATGCTATTCTATAAGTGAGCATCACACAAGGAAAGTATGAAAAGTCGCACAGAGTTTTTATATTTTTGGTAAGTACGGTTAAAGAGAGCATTTCGGTGTTTTACAATGGCCCAGTAGACCTTTTAGAAATGCTCATTTTTAAAGTTCATAATACAGGAGTACGATCCAGCAAGAATTTTTACGAGCTCATTAAAAACTGCCTGAAGCGTAGAATGCATATAATTTCAAAAGCAGTTGCAGTTATTTTTACGGGTTACAATCCTTTCGTATCATATAAACTCCCGTATGTTATCATCCGCTAATGTATTTTTATACATAGATTTCAATAAGCAGATAAAAAAGCTTTAGCTTACAAAGCTAATGCAGCAGAAGCAGGAAGTTTTTATGCTCATCTTGGTTTCACGACCCCTCTCCTGTAATGTCCAAAACGCACACGCCTTTCATGTGCTCCGTGCAATTCGAATGTTTTATCTATGTAGCATTCCAGGAAACACACCCTTACTTTTGGACTTGGTGGACTTGTTCGTGAACCAGTAGTAACAACGCATACCTACATATGTACATTTTAATAACATCAACCTCACCAAAAGAAAACGATTCCGTCAAAATTCATACCTCTACCAGCCTATGTGAATAGACATTTTCATTTATCATACCAACATTTCATATTTTGTATGTTTGAAATGCTATGGATATCATACCAAAAAGTTTTCATTTTTCAAAGAGATTTCCCTATGTACTCATCATGTATAATATAATATGTTGAAAAGTACTATAGACATAACGGCGTAAACATACTATGTTGTACATAGGTATGTAATATGTAATCATACAAATATCCAACAAAACTCGTCTATTTATTTTCGGGCTGCAGATGCTACAATTATAGGCAGTATGCATGCAAAATTCGTTTGGAAAACTATAGGAAAGTTCGTTCACACTCTTCTATCGACCTTAAAATGAAATCGCTATTTGTAAGCGAAAGTATGGATATGTGATTGGAGTTTTTTTTGAAGCGTTCAGTGAAACGTAAATGGCATAGGTATCTCTGTCTTTGCTTTTCCCATTATTTTCTTTTCTTTTTATATACGTACTACGGTACTACAATTGAAAGTGGGTTCTGAGTACACGAAACTATTCAATACATTTATTTCGCATGTACTTTTCATTTCATGGAAACGTTATTTCTAACATCAATAATAGCGTTTAAAGAAAGACGAGCGATTTTAAAGCAATCAGGTGATATTATTTCAACTATGGCAAACTATTTTAGTTACCTAAACAATTTACTAAAATATTGAAAACGATTTAATTTTCATTAGATATGTAATGTGCATGTATCTGTACCATCGAATTTCTGCATTTCACGTTTACTCTTTGCAAAGGCTAAAAAACTACGTTATACGTGTAACTGAAGATAATCAAAAATCAGTTTTATAAGAAGGTCAGTTACAGGTTACATGAAAGCTACTAAAGTCGCCTGCGTTGATCCATACGAGTGGTGAAAGTTGAATAGCTGTGGACGTGGCCTTTGTCGGTCTCAAAAAACGCCTGGTAACATTTGTAACTAGATATCAGATATTAAAGTACATTGCCACTTAACATGATGAAAAAACTTGAACGTTAATCCAAACCAAAGAAAGCATTTAAACCGTAATTTCTCATTACACTTAACAAATTGTCAAAATATGTTTTTAACATGCGCAAACACAATGCCAATTTTTCTACTTTTCTCTTTTGTAAATTGTCATGCATACATCCATTCAGCAATCAACAATTTCCCGATAAGCATGCAAAAATACAAGAATAACAATCATTTTCTTCGTAGTTTACACCTCTCTATTTCCAACTACTACGCTTCTTTGAGTCATGCAAATAACATAATACATCATACATAGTGGGTTATTACTTTCAGCAATTTCTATATACCTTTTCTCCACTACGAATAAAATGCGAAAGAATACACGCTGAATAGTTTGAAATATCTGAATGTACCTTAGTTCATGCAATCCCAAAAAAATTTCTTGTGCACAGGAACATACTACAAGAAGAACATAAGCTATGCATGAAGTGCATACATGTATAGCATAACGCATTTGTTGACAGGTCCTTCACAACAGTTTTCATGGTAGGGCGAGCGTTGCTGACTGCATTGCATTTTTAACTGGGGGCTGTACTCTGTTAAAGTAATATTATAAATGCATTTTGAGAAAAGAAATACGGAAGTTGAGCAGGGACATTTCATTTCGGCAGCCGATGCCATGTCAGTACCGTTCCTTTGAGTCCAATATGAATAATATAGTGGGTAACGATGTAAAAAGCAAAATACTTCTCATGAATCATCACAATACATGCATATGTACATGGAGGCACTTTACATTATCCACCTCATCCATACATTTCATGGAGCTTCAGAGTTCACCCTCCTCTCCAACCAAACAACTGGTACCATTCTATTTATCAACAATCCAGCGAAATATACGTATCTGCTCGGTTAAGTATCATCATAGGTTGTTGGCTTAGTTGGGTGCGTTACGTTTTGCTTGCATTGTAAATATGTATATTGAACACGTTTTTTATCCTTTACAGCGTATTTACCCTCCCTTCTGGATGGTTTTTGGATGGCTGATTTCTCCATTTTATGAACTTGAGTTGAGCACTTGAAATAGAGCGTTCATAGACATTGACACTCCTTATACAAAGTATAATATACAAATGCCTATCACCTATGTAACATTACCTACGCAATAAGGACATACAAATATTGCTTGTATGTAACAACGAAACCGAGTCTCGCCCTGCATTTTACAAGAATACAATATTGACATGCAATCATGCAAGCTCCAAACTGTGCTATCACATATATCCATGCCATGCGTTTAAATATTTATGTATTTTATCTGCTCAACAATATTACTCGAAATCAAATGCATCTAAACCATCATAGAAGCATGCATAGCATCCTACGTTCAAAACGTTCGTACCGAATATATTGAAAATGTACAAAATAAAACTTCTTCTCTTCTGCTCCAATTCAAAAACATGCAACCAAGTTGGCCTCCGCTTCTGAAATTTGGATTTCTTTCAAACTAAAACGCACAAATATAATTGTGACACCCCACAAGATTTTTAATGCTCCAGAAAAGGTTTGGCCATCTTATTTAGCATCATGAGAGGTAATCTCAACTGGGAAGACAGGGATAAAACGAAGGTTTCTCACCAAGATTTATATGAAACTTGTGCAAGAAGTTTTTATCTTTTACTTTCTCCTCTCTCACTAAACCCTTCTAAAAATGTCCAAATGAATGAATGAATGCGTGGGCTACATCCTACATCTCTTGATATTATGAACTTTAGTTTACTGATCTTAAGTACCATACACTTTTCTTTTATGTGCTTGTAGTAGGCGGAAGAGGTGGATACCGCTGAGTTTTATACTTATGTGAGGACCAAGACAAAGCTTTTTATTTCTGCCCACCAAGCATTTCAGTATGGCTATTACAACGGGAATAATTTTTATATGAAAGAAAATCTGTTTTACTCCGTGAACTTCAACTTTTCTTTCTAACTCTTGTGTATTCTATCCTGGGAAAAAACTTTGTCCTTGTGTAGAAATATAACTGGTTCTAATTTGCATTAACCAAAATTGCCTATTCATTAAATAATGCATGTATTTCCAGCTTTACATGGCGATACTTTTTACGTTTATAGTTGGGGTTGATTGAGGAAGAAGAGAATTTTTAGCTGACGATGAATGTTTCACGCATCTAGCTAATATACCTGATCAGGAACTATCCTCATATATCTAACTGATGCGTTGACGTTTAAATGTCTTTAGAAGTTATAATGATGAATCGTTGACACTTGAATCATCTACGTGCTCAGTTTGTATCTTGTATTTCATTGGCAGCCACTCAGCAGAATAAAGATTTGTGTCGAAGTGAGAATCCCCAAGTTTTTCTCACAAGCTTCAGCTATAAAAATGTTGCAAGAAGAAATCAATGCATCAATGAGGATAAAGCAAACTATTTTCGACTCTCTTCTTTTCACTTGTAATAACGTGACCTCTTTTAATATCACTATATCATAATATAATGTGTATATTATGTAGGCTGTGGTCTGTGCCCGTGCATGCCACGCATGTAGAAAACGTGCGATCATTTTAAATGGCATTACCTAAAGTAACATTGTAGCTTATCCCACGAACCGCTTATTTCTCAACTGTAAACGTGCCCACATCTTTTTAAAGTCTACATCAAAAAGCTTAGACGCAGAAATGTGATAGCCTTAAACTGGCGGTGGTATCGGTTATCTTTTCAACAAAACCTGCATTCAAATCTGTGTCTCATTTCACTAGAATTGCTGCCTGAACCTGTCTTTTCTGCTGTCCATTTTAAACACCATCAATTCGCCGAGATTCTCCTCAGCTTCTTTACGAATTGCATAGTGATCTGCAGCGTAGATCAATGAGAGACTATATGATAAACTAAGTTATTTTATATATATGTGCATATAACATTCATTTTATTGCATAATAATCATTCACAAAGCAATCTAACAAGTGAAAAGGTAACTATTGACTGGAATTAGATTGATATGCATGCAATGCTCATGACATAACCTTAATTTGGCTTTACATCCATGTTATCATTAAACTTAGGTAAGGGTTATAAAATAGGAAGAAAATGACATTAGCCAAGATCACTGGCGGTGCAATAAACGACAAAATAAAACCTTGACGAGCTGAACGCAAGTCTTTCATGACCATCGCGTCCACGTCAAACAAGACTGATTTTCATACAAGAGCATTCATTCTTCATCGCATGGATAAATGTATAAAGAGCTCATTTTATCCATACGCCACTTTATCGTCTCACTATGCAAAGCTTCATTTTTCCCAATGTCAGTCCCTTCTGTGGATTTGATGTAGGAGTAAAAAGGAAGAAGTTGTGCGTATGGTTTCGAGGCTAGTGTTGCTTTTTACTCTGCCATCTCAACCATAACGTAATATAAAGTTTACAGGAAGATGCCACATACATACATAACCCCTCTTACACACACACATAACAACCCCTTCAAGCCCCTACTGGTATAATATACAAAGTATTTACTCACATACATACATGCATCACCGTATATAGCAATATATTGGTTCCTTAAGTACGTTCATGATTGCTACCGCCTGAGAGAAGGCATCCCTCCCCATTCTTCTGCTACTTTAATACACACACAGCCCCAGCACCATGACAAAGCTTGCCTGGAGAAATACCCATATTCCTGGAGAAGCTACGTAACGCTTCTCTTTTTATCAAACCACGCCGCATGACTTCAAACTCAACTTCCCTTTACAGTCACATTTAAACAGGCTATGTAGTAGGACTAACACCAACAACAGCAGCAGTAGTTGATTCTTTTTCCTTGTTTCTACCATCATCAAAATACTCGGCAGTATATTACATGCGTTCTCCATACTTTTCCATGGTTATGTATGTATGTAGGAAAAAGTAAAGGAATATAATATAATATGTCCGCATTTCATTCGTGTTCTTTTACATTTTGCTTTTATTTGCTACAGTAGTATTATAAGCATCTCCTGGCATTCCCCTGAAAAAAAAGGAAACGCTAGCAACAGAGAGTTTTTGTGCTCAAGANATAATATGTCCGCATTTCATTCGTGTTCTTTTACATTTTGCTTTTATTTGCTACAGTAGTATTATAAGCATCTCCTGGCATTCCCCTGAAAAAAAAGGAAACGCTAGCAACAGAGAGTTTTTGTGCTCAAGACTTTTTCTCTGCTTTACTGTTGCTAATGCTTTTAACTTGAATGAGGTGAAATAGACGGAAAAGGTTGTTGTATGCATTCACCAACAACGGACTGGTACTTCTGCCGTGTAGCCACACATAAAACCATTTTTTGTCACTTATGGCTCTCACAGTAAAGGAAGTGAGTGACTGAATATGTAAAAAATGAGGGGTATGTATATCTGGACTACTGAACTGGACTGAACAACATTTCCAAACGCTACTCTTGTCTCTCTCAAACACGCTTGAGCTATCATCATTATCATTGGTAAAGGCTCGCGGACACTTTTCATGCGTCTCACACTCGTCCCTATGTTGTTCAGCGAGAAAGGCTCAAGATAAATTCTTTTTCTTTTTGGTATCAAAAAGAGAAATAACAAAGAAAAGAAGTACTTGACTGTGACAATAAAAATAATGTGCGGTAGTACAAGCCGTTGTTGCTGATGTTGTACAAAAAAGCGTAAAAAACTATAGACTCTTCTTTGGTCAGCGCATCAAATAGTGTTATTATTCTGAACAAGTAGTAAGAATTGACATTTCTCCACGGTTGAGCACAAAAGACGGGAAAGAGGAAGTTAAAGTTGGTAGCTCATCGTCTTGATCAACTTCTTGCAACAACAACTTACATACATCTGCAAACATTTTACATGGTGAAAATACATACGCTTTTGAAATACATAGATTGAGAGGCACGTAGAAGACGTTTCTTTCGTTGGCGATTAGAAAGGGACTGGTGTATTGCTGGCGAACTACAATCCAACAACAAAAACATTGGATCCTCAGGTTTCATCTCGTTTTTGCATTATATTCTAAACTTCATCCGTTTCATGAGTGAGACGAGTAAGGAAGAGGGTGAGAGAGAGAGAGAGAGATTCTGTTTTGTAGGTACTGCTCTTGCGTGTAGCATTACCGTTTTTTGGACGGATTCCTTCTAGTTGGAGTGCAACCTCAAGTCAGCCTTGCATTGCTTCATCACACACACACTCTGACTTGCTCTCATACTGTAACATAAAAATTTTTTGTGTGGGAGCTGCAACAAATAGCAACAGTGAGTAGAAAATAAGTAAGCAGTTTTTAGCAGTGTCTTTGAACAACACAACAACAGCTACTCCAAAGGGTTTTTACTATAAAGCCAGTGTTGTAGAGGACTGTTGCTGGAAGGAAGAAGTGAAGAAGAGAAATCGTAATACGTTGCAAAGAAAGAATGTGCTCTGGTTATAGTATGGTACAGCGACTTAATCTTGACTTGTCAAGAAAATAAAAAGCTAAGACATTGGAATGAACAAAAGGTAGCGGAGTGCGAATACAAAAAAAAATTATAAGAGTTGAAGGTCGTTTTTGGTCTTAATAGCTATACATGAAGGATCAGCATACACTATTATTATAGTGATCACCACTGTAATCATCGTTTTTTCCATGATTATAATCAGCACATGTATGAGACTGTTGTACATGCTGAAAATATAGTAGGCATCAATCATCACATCATAAAACTCCTCCGGCTTTTCCGATCTTTAAGTTGGGATCTTGCTTTTGGCTCACCCACACGTTATGAATACTACTTCATATGAGCTAATCTGTTTACAGACATTAAAGTTCAAGATAAGATTTTGAGAGAGTAAAAGTTGGATTTTGACAAATGTCACATATATGCATATGATAGATGTGCATATTGCATATGAATGACAAGCTCCAGTGTTGAGGTGGATGAGTAACAAGATTGACGTTTGAATCGGCAGCTTCTTTGCAATTTCAGTTTTGAGCTGATTAAGCAACAGTTAAAAATACTTGTGTGTTTTTGTGATTATGATATGTGAAGTGGTTTTGTAGACGCCAGAGTTTTTATTGCTACCATCATTATCGTCATATTTCAAATGAAGTATTAGATATATACTTATTGTGCGGGTAGAGAGGTACTTCAACAAGTTTCGTGGCTTTGTTTACACTTCACAAACACATAAACTTCATTAGGTTTTGGTGTATTGTACGTACAAGAAAACGCTTAGTTTACAGATAAGGGAAAAAACAGAAATGATTTCTTTGCGGCGATAGTATCCACTGGTGTTTTTGTGCAATTTAAACAGGGATCTGGCCCTAGCTAACCTATATCTAGTGACTCATAAAGTTTGTTATGACATTTGTTTGATTCTTTTTTTGTATCCCAAAAGTCACTTGAGATTTAAGAGGGTGCACGTTTTTAGTTTACAAAAAGATAAGTAAACTGATATGGAAGTTTTCATTCCTAGAATTTTCTTTAAATAAACATATCACCAAGCGTTATCAAATCAAGGCTTCTTTAGGACCCAGAGAATCTTAGAACATTTTAACACATCGTACAAATACATCGAGCTGTCTAAAAAAAACTCTTTCTACTCTACAGATCTGTAAAGCGTGGACCATATCTTTTACTTCGTGTTATTTAGTCTTAAGCAAAAGAGATCATT
>JAHZNG010001138.1:0-24620 GCA_027744375.1 Orchesellides sinensis | reverse complement strand
AATACAATTTTACGCACAAAAAAATCCCTGAAGATGAGCCAAACACGTTTTTGGCCAGTTCCTGTTCTCGCTTGCTGTGTGATTATGCATCAACCTTGACTTTGAAAATGCTTCATATTTTCTTAAAATTAGCCACGCGACAGGGTACGCACGGTAATTTGTAGAAAGACAAAACAAAGTGAAGATGATATGGACATTTCACGGCTATTTTACGTATATGCGGCTCTTTTTATGTCCACCCAATTTTAGATGCTAGTTTTTGGATGCTGTGTCGTTATCCCAAAATATTTTAGTACCTGCCCATAGGCCAAGTACGAAGAAGCCATCAAAGTGCAAAACTGCGTTGGTTCTTTCACGAATTCAGTATTCCATATATTTCGACAAATTAAAAATTGCATATGTGTGTAATTCGCAAGATTGAAAAATGCGTATCGTAAAGACGCAAACTGACAAAAAGGAGGAATTAAAACTACCAAGAAAGACAAGCAAGGTTGAGAATGAAGTCCTTTTGGTAATTTTAATAAACAATTTTTTGAAAAGATTACTATATTTTCGTGTAATTACTTAGTCTTAAAACGCCCTTCGGCCTAGCGCATCATCATACATATCTAACACCATATCACATCTCATCTCATCACTTTCAGTCAACACTCTCTACATCATCAATGGCAGGATTATTAAAGCCGTGCCTTGATTTCAAAGCCTCATTTCCCATCATTCATGGTTGGCTGAAGAAGCGGCTTATTAAACGTTTATTCATGCTATTTTTTATCGAAAAAGGATATTAACAATTTCGGAAAAAGTAGACTGGCACACTGACAAACATACATTTTTAGATATGTACCGTATAAAGATGACGTTCGTCAAGGACATGTGGGTTGGCGTATTTAATTTAAATTACCTACATACATTGTTTGTGTTGATGCAAATAAAATGCAGTTAAGTGTTTACCCAGTCTATTTTATTGTAGCTGTGATGATCAGGATGATATAAATTATCATTTTGATACTTTAGATTCCATAAATGGGTTAGAGTGGATTTTAGTTTTTTATCCTTTCATAATTGCCTTTCCATTATTTTTATTGAGACCCAATTTATAAGTCAAAAAGTTTAAAGTTACATTTAAAAGTAACAACGAGCGTCTTGCACACTGTTAATTGCAATTTAGATTGTTTATACATAACAAACTTGATAAATAAAGTAATTTGGTACAGTTTTATCATTGAGCTTTCTTTGTATATAGTGCAAGTTGTCCAAAATTATGTTTGTTTCATTGTTAAAAAAGTAAAAGGATCTTGAAATTCAGTGTTGTTGTACCTATGTTGTTGCTCTGTAATAAATTTCTGTTTCGAATTCATTTCCTTTCGTTTTTTATTCAAGGTCTTTTTCACCTACAAATAACCTCCTCTGTGAAAAAAATATATTTATTTCTAAATGTATGGAATGACATCGAGTTTCCGTTTAATGAACACGAAGAGAAGCCGGCTTTACGCTTGATTTACCTATTTTCAATGTTGTAATGTAAACATAAAATGCAATCGTAATATTTAATACCTATGCAAATGCATTGTCGTTTTCTAAAGGAAGTAACAATGATCGTGACAAATTCAAAAGCAAAGCTAACCTAAATTTTTGCTAGTTTAAAGATATGCTTATTTGATACTTTCATAATAATCACAAATACTAATTGAAACTTGGGGAGCTTTATCTAAGAGAAGGGACTTGGGTTGGGAAGCTGTAATTGGAAAGGATGTTATAATTTTAGTCCAAATTATTATATTACTTTACATTAAAATGAATTCCTTTCTGCTGCTCCGTTCAGAAAAATTTCAATAGCAGTCTCTTCAATGACTAATCACCCCTGAAGAGGCTTTATGTGCAAATTAAGGAGAATATATAATGTGCCCTTCTTTAATGTATATACTTTGTGGTGATAGCATTACATGCTCTGTACAGTTTTTTATTTACAAACTTCACTGTTGCCAATTTTCATTCGCTTTATTTATGCAAAATTGCAGACATGACATGACCCACGGACCTGAATAGCGTAGATATTTTAGGAACGAATGTCGCCGGTAACCCGATTAAAAGTGAAGTCGCTACTACTGTAAATTTATTAGGTTTATTTGCTTTTTGCTGAATTTGTAGTGTAACCTTCTGATAACCACTACCACAGAGCACCATGTCATGGTGTTTGGAAATCACCTTATTGTTCACGTATGTGTACATAATATGTATAAATGCCTGAAGAAAAGACAAAACGAAGTATTTTTGACAGCTTCTATATTTACTTTTTTAAGATCAAAGCGTATTTTCGCAATAAAATACGTTTTTACAATGCCATGTGTGTCATGTAACTTAAATGGAACATAAGCTATAGACTTTTTAAAACCAATATTATCTTGCAGGAGCGACAACCATAACTTTTGCGGCTATATTATTTATTTGCTTTGATGCACTGTTCAAGTGTGAAAAAGTATAATTTAAATATACAAATGTATACATGCATGTTCGAAAAATGAAAGAAAACAAATAAATATATTTGCACAATGTTTACCTTAAGACAACCACAATCGTATGTCATGTCATGTTCAATTTTTTTCTGGTTGTAAAGGGCCCATATACATAGGCTTTCGATTTTTTCTGAAGTACTTCCAATGACAAGGAAATTCAACGCTACAAACACTCGTCACATCAAAGGAATTTATTTCAATCAGTTAGGTTTACGTTTATAGAATTTGCTACTAACAATAAAATTTTGTAATGCCAAAGCCAACTCAGATCTCGAAGAGAATAATATATCTGTATCATGTTATGTAAGTACAAAGCAATGGTTTTAGCTTTGGTTTAGATTACAGACAGGATTCAGGGGGATTCCATCATGTATAAAATTATCAAAATATTCTACCACACCATTTCAATATCTTTGCAGAGATTGCCAAAAATCAAATTGCAGAATGTAATTGGTTTTTACTACATATAATTCTTATAATAGTTTGTAATTAATCATTTGTTACCCCAAGGCATTAGTCAACTGGTGCTTTTAGCCCATCGTAAGATGTTATGTACCTTGCCACATTTTAAGTTATATTTTTTAAGTTCAGAGTTATTTGCATATTAGTAGATCTGTATGTTTATTCTGCTTCCAATATTTACAAAATGCAACTTTTTAGCAAGCTTTCCAGTAATATGTTTAAAAACATAGAAGGCTACCTATTTGTTTCGCAATCTTCGGACAATGACCACTGAAAATGTAAACACTACGTGCCTAAGCCTATTATTGATGGCAGTTGGACAAACCACAATGGTTTATCTTGTTCAGATAACCACATTTAACACGTTTCTAACTGATACATCATCCACAACCAAAAGAAACGATACGCAACTTTGAAATAAACAAAAGTTATTATTTAAAATATGCTTATGTAAGTATTCATTTTTTACGGTTAGACATACAGACATACTGCCTAAAGGAGTAGTACCAGTACCTATAACGTATTAACCCAATTTGATAACACGACACACATTTTGGACGTGTGACATTTTCCAAAAACCTCGTTTCGACCGTTTAAAATGTACGTATTAGACGAAAAACCATTCATTTATCATTATCAATGTCATTAGTAGCAGTTATGTACCTGCTATTCACAGAAAGCTTGGTTTGTGGTTATGATTTTACAGTGACTTCATGTACTCATGTGTTTAACCATAGTTAACTCGGCTTTTTGCAATTCAGAGATGCAATACAAATCCTAGCATAACATAAGTAATATTGAATATTTTTTTTATTTTATTTATTGTTTGAATATTGTTCAAATTACCCTTTCGTCCAAAACAACATTCATGGAAAATCTATTTTACAATAACTTAGAGCAACAACTCAGATTTAAAAACTTGTATTATTACGTCTTTCTGTATGAATGGGTCTCCACCCGAAAACGAATTGAAATTGAAATCATCACTCAAAGTATTATTGCGTAAAATCAATACAATTTACTTCTCTTATGTATACACTTAATAATTGTGCATCGTATATCTTAGCTTGTATTAGATACCCAAAACCATTACGAAAACAGTATCCAATTTTAATTTTTAGTCTTGATTCATTCACTGGCCATATAAATAAAAAGTCGTAACATTCTCTAATTTAAAAAAGGATGTATTCCCTTCAACTCGCTCAACCCAATCAAAGAAATACACGGGAGGTCTCCTCCATTCATATTCCACGTAGAAATCATATGCATATAAAACATAGGGAAATTATATACATATTATTAAACACACATTTTGTTATATCAGTCGCGTATTATATTTAATCCAAGTAAATGTAAAATGGATTCAGTGGCTGAGCACACTCAACTCAGTCTTGATTACAGGTATTATTATGCATTTTTGCAGTACACACATGGCATCCATCATTTTCATACGACGGGCTACTTACTGACTGACATATAAAAATAAAATGTTGTGTAAAATCTAGGTGTGTGTACTTTTTTATAAAATGGTATTCGATAAAAAATCACAACGCTACATACATGGCCTGGTAACATAATATGAAATGCGTTTTTGCTTCATTGTCTGAGAATGAGCATGGATGGATGACAGCCACAGCGTTACATATGTCTATAAATATGAACCTAGAGTGGTTCTTTTTTCTATTCAATGGTGATTGTAAGTATGTATTTTAAGAACTTTTAAATATGCAGTCGGAGGAACGCACGTAAAGTAATTGTAGGAAAAAGTAGGTACATCATCATCGTTCTATCATAACTGATCATCTATTTCAAGACAAGCACATTGATTTACTTCGGGTGGGTAATTTCTTTTGGATACACTTTAAAATAATAACAAAGAATCGAAAATCTGCCTATCATTTCTGATCATCGATCTAAATTGCTTGCTTTGTAAATTGATGGCTTATAAATATACATCAGGCCAACAATGCAAACTATAAAGTAGCATACATAAATGCATTTACTTTAGCTACATATCTATACTAACCACTACGTGTCTTTTGAAAATTAAAAATGGTTACATGTGAACAGTAAATGTAGTTGAAGATCAGCTAAGTAGCACACTTGCAACGAATAAAAAACGTGAGTGCATGGAAATATTTAGGCTGATGGTGAGAATTGATAGAGATCTAAAAAAACGAAATGATCTGATATGATGGATTGAGGATGTATACGATTTTGATAATGGATAGCTGATTGCTTTATATAAGTGACTAGTCATTTGACAAAAAAAATCTACATCTTTAGTTGACAACTTACATGCTGAAACTAACCAGGATATGGTCATCTGGTCACGTGCTCCATCCAGCAGTGTTTTAGGATTTAAAGTTGACAAAAACATTCCCTCTGGATATTTTTCACTTGTCACCGATATCAGTTATCACCGATAAATTATGCTTTTCTTTGCATACTACGAATAGATTCATACTCAATAGGCATTTACGTTTTAAGTAGCCTATAGACAAAGAAATATCTGTTTTATCAACCAGATAAAGATTATAATGCATTTATTTCTTATACACTAACGAGTGTATAAGAAATGTACTTCAGTATAATCTTTTCTCGTTTTGTTTTATAAGAACCAATGCATGTATGATTTAGACAGCAGGTGTTAACGGGCATCTTAAAAAGAAACCTGCCGATGATTTTAATATGAATGACGGCAGTTCTTGAAAGACAATAGATGAGGGTGAGATGTGATAGCACCAAATTCTTTACAGGTTGTGCGGGATAATCACGAAACTGCTATTAACCACATCATCACCTTAGAGAAAGCCATATTGAAACGTGCAGAGAGATGAGGACAAAGTAAGAAGCGCAAGTCCGGATTACGCTGACAATAATAATGATGATGATACGTTCGATTTCAACAATTGCTAAAGAGATTGTTTTTATTATTTGTGTGAAATAACTGTTAATATGCATGCATATGTGATCTTGCATTATATTCTACAGTGGGAAGAGTAATTTATAGGTTTGTTGAGTGAGTGAGTGAGGGAATGCCAATTGATAGATGTGCCATGCGCCCTATCAGGATGTTCATTAATTTCTACGTACTTAACATGGCTTATACTAATCTACCAGTCATGATATCCCTATTATAAGTAAAGTACGTAATTTTTAAAGGTGTATCCTACAAGGTGGTCATATGAAAGTACAAGTAAAAGCTATAAAATTATATACACGGGGGATTTGCAAAGTCTATTTTAAAATTCTTGCAGCTTGCAGCTTGTGCGTCCGACGAGGAGGATTCTACACTCGACGTAACATGAAAGCGATTTAATAATATGAATGCTTGAGCTATTATATTGTTGTATTGTGAGAATGAGCGGCTTGTAAAAAATCGAAAGTTGTCAAAAGCTTTATTGTGTGACCGAAAATACATTTATAGTTTTAGTACTTCAATACGTACTGCGCTTCACTATGCGCTATGTACTTTTACTTGCATGTACACCAATGTAGAGGTGATGGACATATAAGCTGTATTTTAAGATTACGAAAATCTCCTAATTTTTCAATTTTTGTGTAGTTGATGAAAATGTAAGTGAAATTTCATGTCTTCAATTTTACCCCGTAGTTGTAAACCGTTTCAAACACATTTACCTAAAGTAAAAACTTTAAGAATTGACAATCTATACTGCACATCCAGATGTATTTATATAATTGGGTTTATGCATAGAGACGACCATGTTTAACAAATTACCTATGAATTTTGGTCAAAAGGTTTACGTTTCGTATTTTATATTTTAAAACATAACTATGTTCCCACTCCTATGTCATGTACTAATTTGTACCAAAGCAGAGGGGAACGGCAGTTGGATATGTTAAGACATACATGTCAGTAAAAATTATGTCCAAAATACTTTATTAATTAAAAGAATGCAGTCTTCTCTCAATAATTAGTAGTCATTTAAACCTTTTAACGTCACAATTTATTATTTGTAAAGTTACTAATCACCACCCTCGCAATTTATGACAAACTAAAGGTATGTCTGTTTAAAAACGCTTTTAACAGGCAACATCCTATAAGAATAAGAGATAGAGAGATGTCTACTTATTCTTAAAAATTACAATGCAATAAGGGGTTGGAAATTTCACGTTGCGGAAGTAAGAAAATACCCATTCTTTTCTTATCGCATGTAAAAAACAAGGGAGCAACCGGTATCTCATCCCTTGAATTCCATTTGTTTAAAGGATAAAATGAAGATGCACGCATGTCATGCGCTTGCATGTCATCTTCACAAATCATCGAATCCTCTTATTACTTTTACCGTGTGTCTTTTTGCTAAAATGAAGAGAAAAACAAATGTCAGTTCACACAAAACAACTATCAAGTGTCGAATTAAATGGAAATGCTGTCGATGATGAAGATTATTATCGTCTTCTCTCTGTCATTAATTTATTACCGGTTGGTCACTTAAGATGTTATTTTTTATACGAACATCTTCTCCCTTTTTGCAAAGAATTTTGTTGGACAAAATCTATGAAAGATTGATGATAATATGATACTGAATATATAAGCAGAGAATGACTAGGCTTTCTATATGTTCTTCGATTGCAGCGTTGGTTTTTAATAATTAATTAAAAGGTTGAATGCTTTTATACACTTAGAGCCTCAAGGAAATATCAAAATGAACATTTCTTATATAATTAAAAAGCAGTAAATGCAATTCTATTTACATTATCTTGGTATGTATGTAAAACACAATGTGGATCTGTAAAATATCCATAATGAAATATTGTACAGGCAAGAGTATATGCAATTTGATATTCGCCTGTTGTTTCGAACCAGGCTTAATGTTTGTTTTTGTTTCTTTATACAATCACAAACACGGATTTTAAACGATTCTTTAACAACGGCAATTTTGGTTCAGTCTCAATTTAGTTTTTTACACTTTGATCGTTGGATGATCTCTGATCTCTCTTACTCACCCAGTGTGGGAACATTTTTCTTTTTGGCTGTAATGAATGGTGTGTGAATATATTTGTAAGCCGTTATGTGTACCTTAATCCTACAACAATCATCAAAATATGCTCTTGGCATTTGGCACTCGTCCATCGTCCATTGCCATGGACAGCCCCATACGGTGCATTGCGTCTACACGATTTCTGATATGGTCTTTTTCAATTCTGTATGAAACTTACTCTGTGTCAAAATCTGAGTCACATGTCAGCCAGCATTCATGGCATGAATCTACAGGTACGTAATAAACTCTTTGTATGAAAATGCATTAAGATTAGATATTTTTTATAAAATTCCTTTTCTAAGAAGAGAGCAGCACTAATCCCTTGTGAATACATGAAACCATTTAAACCACAAGAAAAACAATTTCTTCTCACCTGAGTGCAATATAAAATATATAGGCTTTTAATGCTTTTGTCGGTTGGTGGCCTGGCATGCAATAATGACAATAACCCTTTTGAACTTTACAAGAGTGTGCATATAAATAAAAGGTAAGCATGCAATAAAAATGTAAACTGACTGGGGACTGATCAGGATTGAAGATGTCATTTCCACAATGAAAACATTAACACACGTGGATAAGTATATATATCTTAAAGGCCTAATAAGAAAGAAAATTCTTTTATGCATTGTTGGCTCATTTAACCTTTTGACTTATGCACGCTTGCACATAAAGGACATATTGTGTACTCGCTAAAATGCATAATAATAGCGTAAACAATATTTTAACGTGTTGTGGCCGTTCAGTTTTGCTTGAATGGAGGATTTTTATCCTTTTGCTTCCTTCCTGAAATATCACTTTTTTATTTGCAAGAATTTTATTGTTTGTAGTGAAACGTATAAAACAATTTTTATGCATGCTTTTTCTCTCCTTACCGTTTGTCATGTTGGTTAACGACATTTTGATTCCTTTTTTGAAGAAAAATAAGATTATGAAATTAGGAAGCTTAGGTTAAGAAAGATGCGTTTTAAAAGTGTGCAATAATTTAATTTTGACATGAGGAACTGAAGAAACCCATGCTAAATTTGAATTTGAAGATGGATTACAAATTATAAGGAAACCATGATGTACACATTGTTTGTGAATAGTCTTTAGGCACATTTATAATACAAGCAAAGGAACACATTATACGATATGTTAATGTACAATCCTTTCATCAGATTATTTTCATAAATGTATGTAGGTATTATATATTAATACTACATTCAATTACATGATTACCAGTCAACTTTCCAAAACTGAGAGAGGAACTCTCAATAAATTTTCAGAGCTCATCATAATTTTTTTTGGTGCTAATGAGCCATCTTTTTATTAGCAATGAAAATGCAGAAATGGAGGGAGTGTACTATATCAAATGAGATGATAACTCTTCTTGGTCTCTCGTGTTTATATTCGTTGAGCATAGTGTAGTTTATGCCGAATATAGTACACGAAATTTAATACTTGCTCAGAATTTTCTTTTTTCTTGTTAAGGAGCTCAGAACAGCTTGGCTTGGCAAATTTTTAATCTTATAAATTTTTTGTGACTGTCAAGGTGGAGACTATGTAGTGTAACATTAGCTGCCGGTGCAATGAATGACTGACCTCAAAATTCTTGTGGTGGTATGGCTGCAAGTGCGAACACGGCACTACTTTATGTGTTTTGCACTTGAAAAAAGATGCATTTTTGAGCACAAATATGCATTTTAAAAAGGTTCTGTTACAGATTTTGGTTTTAAAAGTAACGAAATCTTTTACTTTTGGGAAGTGTGCCATTTTCTTACGCAAAAAATAAATTGGATGATATTATACACATAGGTAATTCTATTTAAAACATGTGTATCAACATATAATGTGATCATTTTAAGACTTTGAAAAGTAAGTCTCTACAACAAACAAAACAAAATTACGATGAAAAGTTGGATTGGGGTTATTTTCTCGACCAATTTAAACTCTAAATTATTTAATAATTTGAAGCTTGGCCAGAAGGCACTTTTTATCTCATGAATGAATTGATGCAAAATACATACATTCGTTTGGGTGAGTTAATTTTTAAGGACAGCCTTTACAAACAATCAGTTTTCTCAGTCATATCAAGTGTTGTTAATATAAACATTTGGATACCCGAGTATGTAGTAGTGTTAAAAACATAGAAAAGGATGAATGTGATCGTTGACAAAGTCATCAGAACTGTAGGCAAATATCAACCAATCAAACGATTTCCTTCGGGGCAACACATCCGAAATATGCATTCCGCATCTTGATCGAATTCTTTAGTACTGCAGATAGTAATAAAACTTTCATCAGAAACAACAAACTCCAAGTAATTTTTGCAAAGCATTCCCTAGCGGAGCGGATATGCAAATTGTACATGTAAAACAGCAAAAAATTTACATAAAGGTATGTCCTTCCCTCGGTGAATAGTAAAAAAGAAATTATTTAATTGCTACGGTTTACCTTTCCTATTTAATTAGAAACGGAGAGAGATTAAAGCTTTACATCAACTTTTGCAAAGCCAATCCCTTAAAGATTTACACTGCCAAGTTGCTTGAGTTTAACCTGTCATTTTTGTTATGTATTTGTTTTTGTGAAATTATTTGAATACACATAATACCATGTAGGCTTTACATCAAAAGAAATTAAGTTACCAACAATATAAGACTAAGAAAAAGCGTACGAACGCACCACGACAATGCTCTGCCATTACTCATAGTCATTGTTGTTTCTCTGTCGGGAGCACATGCATTTTTACACGGTTAAATAGTAAACCCAACATAAAATTGCAAAAAATGTGCCGCCAACTGACTGACTTGTATGCATTTCAAGCTGAAGCTGCAGTAACGCTGTAATAGAATGAATAAATTAAGTGTATTGACATGCGTAATAACACCTATTTAAAGTATTTACATAGTGTAGTATGATACGCTCTAGAGATGTCGGAAACAATGATAATATGTATAATAATAGATGATGGTAATGACGATAATAACAATACTGCAGCAGATTTACTATGCACAGTAACATAAACATAGTGCGGTAGGGTAGATAAATGACAATTACAATAATCGCACTTTTTCCTTCCAATTGGAAAATCTGTACTATCTCTAATTCCCTGCTAATTTGAAGGTGAAGATGGAAGTTAGACTGATAAAAGGGCAACGCTCTAATTTTTGCTGTCTTGATTTCTATTTTAATTAATGTTCAAGTTTCCACTAGTAGTTTAAGGACAATTTGTCTCTGAGAACTGACAATGACAGCAAATAGTCGGAAGGAATACAATGGCATTATTATGTATGATATTTCATGTACATTTGCATGTTTCCTGCATCTAAAACAATTGCATGTGTTTTATTATGCATTCTCAGCAATAATTGTAGCTCAAGAATTTTTGTCAGTCCCATTTCCATATATTTTACAAAATAAATGATTGTATCATTGCTTGATTGATAGTTTGGATTGCCTTTACTTTTTCAATCACGGAGTACCTGTTTGCTTACCTAATATCTCATAAATATTCATTTTATCCAATTTACTCATATTTTTCTGGAAAAAAGTGGAAAGCAATACTGCTATCAAGTAACTCAATATAACCCTACAGCCATTACTTATATGAGTCGACATTGCAAATGAATACCTATTTAAATGCCAGGAATCGTTCAAGATCATCACCACCATTACATTATGCCATCATGCAACAACATAAGTACAACCAAACTCAGTCAAATGTCAAGGCAGAAGAGACTCTGAAAAGATGAAGATGAAATTCAACCTTGAGAAGTTTATCAAAGAAGATGATCCACCTGCTGCTTTTATTTAGTCTTTTTGTGGGAAGATAATGGGCTAGTGAAGATGAGCTCTTTTGTGGTAAAAATACATTATTAATTTTTTACACGCTTTAAGCAAAACTACACACATACAATTTTCAAAACGTGTATATAAAATCACACAAAACAACAACATCAAAGCAGGTAAATACGGAGAACCACAAATAAGACAACGCCAAAAAGTTGGACTATATGATATCATGCGGTGTGGTTTTTGCTTTTCATGTTCGTTAATAATAATCATAATCAACTGTCGCGTCTTCTTTTAGGATGGTCGTGAGCACGTCATTCAATTCCATATGTAATGAATGCTGGGAACCACATTTTTTGCCTTAAAAATCTCTTTTCTTGTACAAAAGTATATATGGCCAATCAACGAGAATGCTAATCATCCTTATCGTGGTATGTTTTTATGTAAATCAGTAAATGTCCAGCGTTTGAGATGCGATGTGATAGCGTTGAAATGCATGTAGATAGATACGGATAATAAATTCCGTGAGCTGATCACATCATATCATCATTTCTGGACAAAAAAATTCATGACTTGAAGAGAGCGTGGTACGGTACCTTTGTCAAAGTCATTAAAGCTACATCCTTCTTCATATTTCATCTCATCTCATTCAAGATGCACAATACCACTAATCTTCTCATGCTGTTTGTTTCCAGCTACAAAATAATCTATCCTTTTTTATAAGCAGAAATTATTTGTTCTTTTATCAAACTCTCCCGATTGTGAGAACGCCGGGTTAGTCACGAAATCACCTATTATAAATGTTCCACCATAATAAAAATCTGCAAGTATAAATTGAGCCGAGACAGGTTTGTGGCCGAGAGCCATAAAATCACCGAAATCTTTAAAATCTTAAAAGCTTGATTAAGGAATTCATTATTCATTAATTTAACGTTGTATTGTTAAATCCATGCTTGATTCCTGACTGCACATGCATTAGATATAGACAGACAGACAAGGCATACAACTACAAACATAGCAAGTGTTCCATATGTCAGCATTGCTGCAATTCAAGGTTTTCTGGGAGTCGGTCATCTCTTGCATAGCGTTAATAAATATTACACTAGCTCCTACAAAAGCTCCTATTCTTATATGTATGTTCCTCTAGCAAGTCATTATCGGCTAGCTTATATAATTAGAAAATAACAACAATAAAAGTGACGGATATTTATTGATCAGAGATGGAGATTGATAATAGAAGCGCAAATGAATTTTTTGCTGCTTGGTATGGTGCAATAAAGCCTATTAATCAACAAGTGTATTGAGCGAAGCTGGGACGAAACAATTTTTTTGCTTGTATAAAACAAGCTTTCTGGAATTTGGGCAAGTATTTTCGTGCTATATTCATTTCTCTAAACAACGCATAAAAATTATCCTCAACTCATGTACTAGTCTTCTGTCAGCACCCAAAATTCACTTGTGTGCCGAACATGTCATGAGAGTATGTATATAACAAAGGAAAAATAATAAACGATTCCGGTTCTCTTTGAATTTGTTAATGTCAACAGACTGAAGAGTGATTGAAATTAAGAAGGTTTTTATTGTGTGCGGCTATTGAACAGGTGGCATGAAAATCCGTGAAGACCTTCAGGTGGCATTATGTACCGTCATATGCCTACTTAGTATACAAGCGATTGTTGATTGTTATACTGATAATGGGCGTTGACTCTGTGATCATGAAAATAATACGGCATACCAATACCAACAAACCAGTCACTTAAAAAAGAAGTTTTGTCAAAATTCCTTCAAGCAATTTTGGTATAATACGCATTTTATGTCATTCATTCCTGATTTGCCCAGTGACACTCTGGCACACTGATTGAATTTACGTGCATTATCTTTACTCATTTCAGTTGATGGCTATTACGCAAATTCTTATTTACCATTCTTAATAGGAAAGAATTTTACAAAAATTAAATTACTCCATGTCCATGCAACAAAATCAGATTACATTCATTGTGCTCATGGACAATAAATGACAATAGTTGAATTGAAGTGCAGTATATTTTCTTATGTACGCATTTTGCCAGGAACATTAAAAAATCTATTACAAATATTGCCTGTGTCACGTTTGCTTTATCTGTAAAGGTCGTAAAAATTAACTTGCGCTCATAAACGCTTACCGTACTATAAGAATGTGCATGATGAGCCTCGATATCACTATTGTATATGCTCATGAACGTGAAATAAATGACATAAATCATCATTTTACTTCCCGATGACAAGCCTTTGTTTGAATAGATCTTGCTCAAAAATAAAATTAGGATTTCGCACAAATTCACTTTCTCATTCCATGAGGGTTCATTAATTTATCTACTATATACAATCTGAGAATTCAGCAAATTTCTAATTAAAGTGATTCCGTCAAAGGTGTTTTTGACGCTATAAAAATAGTCAAGCAGAAATTATGGAAAAACATACCTACTTTGACTTCATGGCATGAATGACTGATTGACGAAGGTGTTATCAACGTGCTTTCTTATGCACTGCAATAATGTCAGCACTAGCCGAGTGAACTGCTCATTTGTTTGTATGAAAAAAAATAATTTATGAATTTTGCCTGAAACAGTCATAAAGCATCATGTTAAAGCAATTAGCAAGTTTCCGCTTTGCTTATCAAGAAGCCACAACCACACACTAAAAACTTCTTTTTTGCATTACGTGGCAGACGTGATCAAGCTGTGAGGTTATGATTTCAGTCTTCAGTATAAAACGATATGCACATTTTAAAGGTTTTAAAGTGAGTGGCAAAATTGCAATAGAAATAATTCACACATGTTATGCATACATCATCTTCACGATGATCAGGCGATGATGCTTCTATGTTATCTGAATGCGTGAATCTAATTTTACACCCACATGTACAAAAATGCACCATTATATTATTTACTGAAAAATTCTACAAAGAACAATGCCTTTTTACTGTTAAAATAATAGAATAAACGGCAAATTACAGGGCATTTAAAAAAATTAAAATTGCACCAAGCTAAAATACGTATACTGCATCCGTCCATCTCTACAGGACCCAATAATTGCTTACTAAATTCGCTTCTAGTATTCCTTCTACTCCATAATTATTACCTATTTAATTTGAAAAAAGGTAAATAACTCTTATTTGTACCTTTATGAGACACTTCAGGCATTAATGACTGATATAGACAATAAATGAAGTAAATACATTTGACATGTCATCATCTCTATCAAGTAACTTGCAATATGGGTATATTTGCAAATAAAGATGAAGATTGGATATAAATATTAAATTACAGTCTATTGTGTTTTTACTGTAATCATTGATATGATGCGCATACACCCACGAAAAAGAAGACGTTACAAACAACAATTGGTTTGGTAAATTTCAACGTGACCAGTTTATACTCATCGTCATCGTAGTGGTAACTTAACCAGTTAGTTAATAGCATTTCACAAAAATAGCATTATAATGTAATTAATTTAGTTTCTTTATCTGACAAAAACATTGCATATTATATACTCTTGCATTTGAGAAAATACTCCCATCTTTTTCAACCTTTTTATCATGAAAAAACACACAAAAGCACACAGGTGTGGCTTCGAAAGAAAAAAGCCCATTGCAATAATCAAGTTTAACAAGGAATTACCCAAGAAAACGACGCGACATTTGACTTTTTTCGATTATTTAGTACATACAACAATTACATACATTGCATTGTTGAACTGCTTATCGAGACAGTGTTATGTCGATGGTCATCTTATTTTTGAACTCTGCATAGTTAACAACAATGAGAACTAATTGAGCAAAAAAAATATTGCTCGTGTATTTAAAAAAAAGGTATGTGTAGCAGTCAATGACTGTTGTTAAATTAAACAGCTTATTGACGTTATAAAGATAAGATGGTCACTGTTGATGTCACGATGTTTGCAATGATTACATATATTTTGCCCTCTTCGCCACCCTTAGTGACTTCACGCTGGGACTGCGTACATTTTGTGAAACTTTACGATAGACCTAAGAGTTTGCAAACAGTATTTGAAATACCATAGACTGATTGCTGTGAGAGACTCTGATTAAAAACCATATATAAAATACACAAGAAAGCAATAATTAATATTACCAGTTGCTCGCCTATTCAATTGCTTGATAGAGTACAAATATAATTTGATAAAAAATCATATTTTCCCATTACACATGCCTTTTTGCTTGCTCAGTCGGATAATGGCATTTGGCATTGCCATTAAACTTCTCTACTTATATTTACACACATACATAATGCGTTTAGTACTCGCAATAATGTAGTGTCATCGTCATGTAAGATCTCATGAAAAAAATACGGTAATATGGTTTCCGGTTTGGTCGGTTGATTGTCACACGACCGACCATTGCTCGCGTACCATAGTCACTAAAAAGAAGTCGTGCTTAACTTAACTTCAATGTACGTTTGCAAATCATAGTCATGTTTATTTAGGTATGCCTGTTCATTGAGAGGAAACCCCTGTAACAAAAACTACATACATAGGTAGTGGCGATTTGTGTGCATACAAACAAAACACAACTTTCAATTTTTTTTATTCAAGCTATATTTCTTTTTTAGAATTGTTTTCGCTGCTTTGCTTTGTCTGTCAATACCTAATATCACGATGATGATGATGATGGGAACTTCCTTCCTTCCTGCCAACAATGTGCACATCCCTACTTACCTCCCTTCCTTTTTATTAATTGATGTGTAAATGAATGAGTGACACGCTCATTCATAATAACACTATTATGCACATACGCTTGTGTAGGTTTGCCTTTTTTAGATTTTCACTCTCAATACGATTCCCCTCTGCAGAATTTTTTAATTACGATTATGCTCCAATATGCTTTATGGCCATTACTTTTAATTTTTTGGAGGGTTGTCATTGCAGGCTATACCAGATATATATAAGATGAGTAACAGAGAGTGCAAAATGTAAAGGCAAACAAATTTTTAAAATTTGATTATCTCATTCATTTTTATTATTGTGGGAATCTTGCCATTAGGCACGTCAACAGAATAATTTAATGAATTATAGACATTGTATTAATTATAATGTTTCGAACATTGTGCGTATGCACCCTTTCAGGACCTTAAAACAAATAGTCGCATTTAAAAAGTTAGTATATGCCCATAGGTCTTAATTGCCACATGATTATTGTAACGAAAAGCCTGAAGCAGGTAACGAATGTATATGAAGTCAGTAGTTTAGAAGAGTGCAGCAAACGGATGGATGAAGGAATGAAGATTTGAGATAATGATGATTAGATAACTTGGTGAAGATTTGAGATGGTATATCAAACATACTTCAAATATGGAATATATGAAGGTGCACTTATGCAAACTTTTTTAATGCAATAAAAAACTATTAGAGATAGAGACTAGACTGTATAGGCATGTATATAGCCAAAAAACAAGACTGAATGTAATAATAATTATTGTTAAGAACATATATTGCATTAGCTAAAGGCTGTAGGTTACAGTGTTACAGTTGGCTAAGGTGCGTAGGTACACGTGGTCTTTGTAAAGTTGATGGCTTTAAATAATCGTAAGTTCACCTCGAGCAATATTCTTATTTATCTGTTTTTAAATCTTATCTGAAAAAGGGAATCTTATCTTGTTTAAAGTTTTTTGTAACATTAGTGTGCACTATAACTTTACTATTTCATTTGAAGTACACATAATGAGTTACGTAATATATTTTAAGCTCTTAAGGGAACCTGGCATCAGTAAGTTTTGTTTCACTTTTATGTATGGGATGGGACTTGTTTTATGATAGCTGCGGGAAAGTTGGTTGTAAAAATTGAAAAATTGCTTTTGTTGGCGGAAGATAAGGAAATTAGATTAGGCTTTAGCAGCTTGAAAACTTCTGCGAAATTAAAATTCATTTTTGGATGACCCAGCTACAACCATTTATGATTGCTTGAGTCTTACATATTTAAAATTCGAAACAAGCAATCACCCTTCCATCAAACGCATCATATTTCCAAGTTGCTTTCAATTGGGATTTGGATCTTCAGTTAGAATGTATCTGAATAGGATTTTATTTGAAGTTCAAGCAAATACGAATGGAAATGAGATTAGGTTCTCCTATATGATATAGTAGGATTAAAAATAAAATGTTCATTGTCACAACACCTAAAGAAGTCTGCACTATTATAATGGATACAAAGTATATGCTGTTATAGTAGTCCACTATACACTTCGTTCTTTCAGCAGATTTCTATCCTTAATGCTACTGAGACTACTTAATCGTTCAAAATTGCGATTTATAGTTAATCAGTTGCGGATACTTAGGAATTTGCTTAATTTAAAGTTTACATAAGGGCAATGTAATCATATCAAGACTATTTGTAGACTCATATAATACTCATTTATAACCCATTCGAATTTCTTTGATTGTTGATGATTGTAAGCGATAGGCTAACAAGACTCATTCATGAGAAGTGAATGCACTACACCTTTACTACTACTGTTTGCGTACACATATTTTAGATTGCCACAAGGGGTGCAGTACAATTGTAATAATGGTATAAAACAAGATACCCAATCCAACTCCCAAAAACATAATTACCTACGCCATATTATTATCTGATCACATGCAGGCTCCTTACTGAGCTAAGCTTACCAGTTCACGTTTACTACGAAAATAGAAAATTATTGCATTACATCTTACTCCTTACAAATCTTACTTTTTTGAATTTTTTCTTGTATTTGTAGCAATTCCGTATAAGATATGCGTGCCTGCGTATTGCATTTTAGCTATCGGTCATTACTTAACCAGAATAGAACATGCTATGCTGATTAAAAATGTTATAGATGTAAAAAACGAAAATCATAAGCAGAACTGAATTAAGTAATTCATAATATATTACGATTACGTGAGGTTTGGTTTGCGTATATGTCTTAACTTCCTCGCGCAATATTTAACTAACCTGAGTTTATACCTGGGTTGCACGCACTTAAAATCTGGAGCAAAATTAAGCAACTTATATTTGTCTCTATAACTTATGTACCAACCAGCAAACTAAAGTATAATTCATTTTTTCTGAACAAATACAATACATAAATAAAAAATACTAACAGGAAACACTCATTTTCCAAAGAAAGTAAAAGTCATTCCTAGATTTGTATTTGTGACTAATCGCAAACGATTTTACTACTGGTTCCTAAAAATGATCATTCAGACTGTAGTAATTGGTTCACGATTTACAACCCTTTTATGACTGTTACAAACGATCCCTTATAATTTGGCTACAAAGCTTCATTTCCTATTTCAGTTTACATCGGGTGATCGCTTAGTTTAGCTTATTGTTTTGAGTCAGAAAATAGATGATACGTGCATGTAACAGCCACGCCTACCACAATTTAACAAAGGGTTTAGCGTTGTCATTAAAAAAGTGTTAACACTCATTTCAATTACCTCGGCATCCATCCAATTGTAATTACTTAAAAAATTTATGCAAGCATCTAAAATAGGAAATGCTTAATTATAGCCTGCTTAATTTTACGAGTCTAAATGAACAACAAAGCTTTAAAAGCTTCAGAAGAAGCCATCGCATTGTAATAAGCTGAAAGCTGCATTGAAACTGCATTGCATAAAGCGATTCGTATCAATATGCGTCATCAAATTTCTTACTTGTTGCGAGGTGGATGACTGCCAGAACTATTGAGGGTAGCCCTTTGCGAGAAGACATTACTGGAGCTAGCAGTGTACACCGGGCTATTAGAAGTGACAATGGATCTGACAGAGATAACTGATGGCACCGTCGTTGTCTGCTGCTGTTGAGTACTTGAGGAAACCTCATAATTCCGACTTGCCCTGCTACTTGACACCACAGACGGAGATGAAGTACTCACATCCGACATATTCCGGGCGCTGTACGACCGCACAATGGTTGATCCAGTGAATACTGGTCCAAGAGGGAGGGAGGATGACACCACGGTCTGTCTCGCTGACCTGACCTGAGGCTCCCATGATGATGTACTACTGGTGCTGGTAGACTTTTGTGAAGACGATGAACTACTTACCAATTTACTGCTACTGATGCTGCTACTCTTGGTCCCCACAACGCTGTCTAGACAGCTAACTTCTGACACGCTGCCAGAAAATCCCAGCAACATCACAGTCACGAGAAACATGAACGACATCACTGATGATAACCTCATTGTTGCTGATTCGATTTTTATTTATTTTTCACTGAACTTCTTTTCGTCTCTCAAAAAGAGAGAAGCAAAAGTATTGTATGAAGAATACAAATTTTGTTTTCAATAAACTAATATGTCTTCCTTGAGTGAAGGAGCAGCAGGAGAGCTGGTAGGCTGTACCTACACAACACACACCTTAACTTGTCTTAAGGAAAGGGATCCAGATTATTATGATAATTAGGATTTGAGCTTGTATAACCGTAACAATTGAAAATAGTCGATGCAATGCTGTTAAAAGGCGAAAAAGAGATGGCAATCGCTCAAAATGTCTAGTGACAATTCATGTCCTGCATTAATATTGTCTGTGATGGTGTTACTACTATTTTACTTGTATGTCATTATTCATCGCTATCAAAATTTCAAAAGTGATAATGCTGCAACTGCATCTCGCTGATGGGGTCGACGCTGCTGTGATAAGTCACAAAGGATTTAGTCATTTGCATTTTTACCACGACACTGATCCTCCGCTGCTACTGCATATTATGCAGTTTTGAAAAAAGTGGTTGCTCCTTGTTATTATTACGATTATTTTATTCTTCTGTCATACTGAATTAAAGTCATTAATCAGATACTACTATATAGTATACAGTGTACTGTAGATATCAATCAATCATATTTCTATTGCTTGTCATTTGTCATTATAGATTCAATAATCATAAAATTGCAATTGCACAAAAAACATCAAATTATAAAATCCATCTCTGTAGGTTCACCTCCAATTATTTTCTAAGCTTCCTCTTAAACTTTACAACTCATTCATTTCATCATCGCTCCCACTTTTGTCTTTTTTAAATGTTAGTGTTATCATGAACTCTAAAAATACTTCATAGAAGCTATATGGGGGTGAGTGGATCCCAACTAAAATTGAGGCTATCAATCAGCATGAAAAGTTCTCAATTTTTGGTAGCCCGTTCATGTGATTGTTGGTGATGATGACATATATTATAAAGCTATTCCTGTTTGATCTCTGATCACTTTTTGAATAATGTTTTGTACAACTACTCCTCCTTCATCACACAGCATGAGAGTTACAAATGTTCTACACACTTGTCCACTTTTTTCAATTCCGTTGTTCCACTTCATTCAATCAGTAATCCATCAATGTGACTGTCTAAAAAAGTGAATCGAATGGTTTAATGCACATGAGACGATTCAAGTTACAAAAAATTATACGTTCTCATGCAACAATGATATTATAATCCTTTTCTATAGATCACCAGCAAACAATCAAATCGACAATTGACACAAAATGCTCACTCATTTCTCACTAAACGGCAATTTTTGTTTATATTTTGATGTGATTTCTTTTTCGCTTATCTAAACTGTGCCCTTTTAAAAAATTGGTGTGTTGTTGTGGAGCAGTCAAGTATAAGTTTATGTGTCTTTATGTATAACGTACGTGCGAGATGTACAAATTTACACTTTTTTATTTAACCGTTCATTCAAATCTGCATAATAATGTATAATAAACATAGATCAATCTGTCCAAGCTGTGCACACTTTACTTGTCTATTATTATTACTGTTATTATTGAGATAGATCAAGTTTGATTTGTCTCGATCGATCCGCATTACTTGCACTTGCAAACCTACCACTTCTACTTTTTTTCACTCCTACTTCGTTTTCTTAATGTTGCCTTATTGCTATTATTTGTCACAAAAATTATCAATGAAACTCCAATTCAACACGTTTGAAGATCACTGAGCTGATCTGTATATATTATTATTGCAATTTGTGTATATGCAATCACGAATCGCCCAAAAAAGAATATGTTTTCCATTTGCTCACAGCAACATTACACTTGATAATATGTTGTGGTCAAAATATCTGTTTCCTATTTTCGAAATCATGAATACATTTGATAAAATTAGTCAATAATGCAGGTAAGCACAATCATTGGGACTGATCCAGTTCAGTTTAAAATTTCAAGAGTTGTTTTTACACAAATACATTTGAACTGATTCAAATTGTTAAAAATGCCTGATTTTGATTGTAAATTAGCATTCAATTTATAAGACAACTTTATAATTAAATGATTCACCTTGATTAGATTTGAACAAAGCACAACAGATTAGTTTTCTGTTTTCTTTTCAGGTTTAATCGTTCGCGTAAACTAGTCAAAACAACTCACACGGTCAACGAGGATAATAACCTGTCCCTTCCTCCTTGTTGAGCACTTATGATTATGATTGTAAACAAAACACAAGGATAAAGCCGATTTCACTTTCGATTGAATAAAGATTATTGAAATCCTAGTTTCAAGGTCTTGTTTTCAGGAAGGTGAGAAAAATCATACATAAAACGCATCCGTGTGTGCGAATGGAAGTAAACACTAATGTAGATGTCTGCTCTCGATAAGTCACCAATACTTCACCAGCACATCTAAATCTTAGGCTATTATGAAAAGACAAATTCGGTCACTAGACATAACCGGTTCCTTCTTAATAGAGGATCCCCACAAAAGAAAAAAGGAAACTTGTTGTTGGTCACTACGTGCTTCCCATGTGCTGCAAAACCAACCTTGAGCTTAAACCACGTTTTATATATGTTTACTCACAAATCACCATGCAAAAGAACGGTCTTCCGTAAAGGGTTGAAGAGTGTATAACACCCTTATTACTCCGTGGCTCAAGAGAGAGTAAAAGTGATGTTGATTATAGAATACAATAAGAAAAGGGAATTTTTATGAGATAGTTAGAATATAAGAGTGCACGTGAAAAAAGGTAACAATGCAATATGCGAGTTTATTCTCAGAGACAGAGAACACACCTTGCTTGAGTCAGTGCATTGAGACAACTGAAAGATGAGGTGAGCCTTTTGCACTCCAAATGTGTTCAATATTGCAGGACGCCGTCTTGTAATGCTCATTATGTTATCTTGCCTTAAAAATACTGTGCAATGTTTTTCAAATCACTGTTGATAACCAACAACGCTACGTTAAGATTATTTAGCAGTATTCATCTGTAGGTTAAAGTTACTTTAATGCCTTTATCTACTTGTAGTAACTATTTTACCATTAAATGTTATATATGAAGTTTATATGATGCTGAACATTATGCAGTTTTTCAAAAAAAAATACAACATTTGTGATTTTGCTCTGTTAAAGCACAATGTTAGAGCATTTTTATATGCAAACACGTTAAGTATTGCGAGCGATAACACTATTGATTATGAAAAGACAGGACATGTTGGATTCTTTTAGTGTTTTTATAAAACTATATCAGTTCATAGTGTTTTAATGCTTTTTATGTTTAATTAACAACTGTTATATGCATCACTGCCTTTGCTTTATGTGTATGTGTAAAATGTATTGGTTTTATTGTTAACTCTGGCTGGGTGTGGGGTATCGACAATCATAATATGCAAGTTATCAATATATTTTCTTATCAATGCATTTATGCAGTTTTCTAGATTTTTATGCAGCATGGTTAGTCTTTATTGGTTGATGGAACGTAAAATTTATGAATGCAGACAATTTAAAATGCAGTTTAAAGATGTTATTCTCCTTTTATTTTTATTGAAAAAGTAATAAAACGTCGAGAACTTGATGAACCTGAAAGAATTTTGTTATCTGCAAATCGCACCCTTCTTGATATTTTTCTAAACTAACAGTCACAGCTGCACATTTGAAAAGTTTGTATCTTTGAAATTATCAAAAACAGCTCTATTTATCAATCACATCATTTGTCTTTATATTGGTAACTTAAAAATGTACCTAAAGATTTCATTTTAGCATATGCACAAACTATCGTTGGGATATTAAGTACTTTGGAGTTTACCTATATTTGAAGGAAATTACTACTCTGTCATGAAATCACCCCATTTTTCAAAGTTTATTCTATATTTTGATTAATAAATAAATTATGTTAGCATGCATTTGCCAAAATTTTAAAATCTCTAATTATTACGCTACTTTTTCTGTTACACAGATTTCGTGCACGCAATGTAGTACGCAACATACTATTCAGATTTTCCAAACGTTCTGTAGAATTACCCTATTTAAAAGGTAATCTCAATCATTAACGAAACCTGGCCATACCATGACTAATGCAAATGGAGATGAAATATTTCATTCAAAAAATGATCTGCAATTTTCGAAAAATGTCTTCCAAGAAAGTGAATGACTGCACAAGTGAGAGATTATGTTGCAATAAATAATATCGCATGTCATTCAATAATGGTAGTACTTTTTCACCTAAACTCTTCGTTTCCTTATTGTCCCTTAAAAAACGCAAGCTAGATATGATCTATTGGATATTGACTCATGTACTATTTCCATTTATACGTTTTTTGTGCAAATTTAGTTTTCCTTTACAAAAACTTTTTATCAGGTGCCCATCAAACATCTAGTGCGCAAATGATTAAGACAAACAAAAATAATGACACCTCTACTTGCACTATATCATAAAACTGAAATCTTGTAAGACATCTCACAAGATGTAATACGAACATGTAGTGGAAGCTTAACAGTTTATAAATCTGTTATGAAAGCAAATATGACAAATGACTTTCCATATTATATATTATGAAACAAAAGCAATGATTGTTTTATGGCTAGCTGGCACCTTCATCATATAAAACATCACTTTTTACGGACTTCTCATCAGCATAAATGATAAAATAAC
>JAHZNG010001137.1:0-23454 GCA_027744375.1 Orchesellides sinensis | reverse complement strand
TTTTATTTTAACATAACATTTCACATCTTTCAAATCTGTCATCGAGAAATACGTAAAAAGACAAGCTTCATTTAAATGAGCAGCAAGGAAATTTCCTTGATGAGCAGTACCACCTATATTAAATGTAAGTTAGCAGCGCAAGAGCTTATATACCTGATATATATGCAGGTTTTTCAAACGAGTTGCTTCTATAATCAAAATAATTAATATACATACATTTATAATGAGATCACTGTCTTTGCGGATTATAAAGCAGTAGTCTAACCATTAGTACTCTCTTTGGTACACACAAATTTTCATCTAACAAAATACTGCGTTGTTTACAAAGGAATCCAGAAACAACCTTTGCAGTCTAATTACTGTTTAGGTATAGTGCATGGGCAGCGGACGCTTTTATTGTAATTTAAAAGAATTTTAGTTTAAATTAAACCTTGCAATTAAAGCACCCATTATTTTTCAGGCCATCACGGGTGACATTCTTACTGTTATTTGAGTTTTTTGTCATTAAATCTAAAAGTAATTGAAACAATGAAAGGCTTGGTTTTATTTGTTTCGCCAGATTTTCCTTTGTTAACAATAAAAAGTCTTCCACAGGCTCTACAACAACTATGTATCAAATGTGTTTGCTTAAAATATGGCTTAGATTCAATAGATAGATATTTCGATATAGATAATTCTACTAAAATACAAGTATGAGTTTTTATTCCGAGTGAAAACGTTCATGTTGAAAATAACAAGAAGGTTTGTTATAGTTCATAAGGATTTGGCATTTAGTTTTTCTTTATTGTGTAGTTTTATATCAAATGCATCATGACATTCTGTAAAATACCAAACATAGAAAACTTGTCCATTTATTTTAACCCTTCTATTCATTAATTTCGGAACTTTCACTTTTTAGAAGTGAGTTTTATGGAATTGTAGCAGCATTTTATCAGCATCACGGGTGACGTCGTCATTAACCCATCAAATGAAGTAGTTGCTACTCCCGCAGTAAATATTCTCTCACTCAGAGTCACTCACAGCAATAGCAAACATCATCAAGCAAAATTCTTACACAAGAATTGTGAGTATTAATGTGTTCTTGCATTTTGCCATCACTGCTTAATGCTTCTGTCGTTGACTGTTGTGTTATTGTGTGAGGAAGGGGTTGCTGGCTGCTCTGGTGTTGTTCTTGGTAGACTTGTGTTGGCTTGTCTAGTTGATTGAGGTTCTGTGTGAATGAAAGCAAAAAATCCATGATTGTGTACATGGGAAGCTACTGTTGTATTGCAAAGTTAAGGAAATCACAGCAGGGTTTACCACGACATTAAGGACTAGGTAATAAGTTTCCTTCAGAGTTTGGGAATTGGATTCGTTGTTGGTGTTATGCTACCACTTGATGGTTGATGTTTAGTATGGACTTGCTATACCAAATACTACTATATGCACATAAGTACACAATATACATAAAACATACCTACATACATTTTTGACATAGACTAAAGAATTAAAATGCTGGTGGATGGTTGGGTTTGGAATTGAAATTTTTGAGGACACTCTGTCAATCCTTTTCCTTGGCAGTCGCAGTGGAATTAAGTATTTTTCCTATTTTACTACCCAACAACCAACACATTGCCATTACATTACCAACATCATGTCCTTAGTTTGCTCGCCATTCTCTCAATTTAGGTGCCCATCAAAAACACTCTCCCTCCAATCGTGCACAAACTATTGTCACTTGCGTACATAATGCAATCCGTACTTTCAATCTTTTAAGAGTTTTGCAAAAAAGTGTTTGACTTCCTTCAAGAGGAAACTTTTCTTATTTCATTCCTTTTCACTAATTTAAAACACTAAAATTTTGGGAAGAAAGTGAAAAATTGTTTCTTTAATGTAAACACACATTCAGTTCCAAAATTGGAAAACTTGGATGCGGTGAAATCGTACTGGTATTAAATGTACAAAGAACATTAATCTCAGTCTATTCGAATACATGTATCCGAGCATAACATCGTTTTATATGTAGTCTGAAGAGTTGTATTTATGGTATATGAAGATGCAATATTAAAAGGATCTGCAATGCTCCCTCATCAGGGCTTACTTACGCTTGAGCAAGCCACAAATGTGTCAATATCACAGTATTACGCAGGTTGAAACTAAGGATTAGGTTGGATTCAATAAGACTAGGATGCAAAAAAAGAGATTGATTAAATACAAAGCAGCTGTGTACCTTAAATGCAAAGTAATACAGTGTGATAGCTCACTGATGACGACGGTTTCAGGATGAAAACCTCTTGATGACATGTGCACACATCATATCACCACCAGAAACAGATTTCCCTAAAGTGAAGTGAAATACTCGAATTTCGATTCTCGAAAAATGCGTATTGGACGAACATGCAATCATTCAATATCACAAATAGATGGTTAATTTCAATCAGTAAAATATTTAGGTGTATGTATTTTTGCTTCTTACGTCGTATGCGTCTGGACTAGATATTTCCCTACAAATGTATTAATTAACTGCTGTATGTATTCCGTAGTTGACATTTTAAGGATACCGATTACAATTTTTATAAGGACACTTACTTTTAATATAAAGTGCCGGAACAATAGTATATGTGGCAGTCGTAAACGTGAAAATAATCCACCTACCCGTGAAATATGTACACACCTCAGTATGCTCATACACACAAATGCTTTCTCCCCTACCCTTACTTATTAGCAGTTATGCAGAAAGCATTAAGTATAGTAAGAACGTACAATATAATATAGTCTTAAATACCTCATCTCGCCCAACAAATATGACTGTCATGTGGAAGATGCAAGCTACAACTTGCAACAACTTGGAACTTGGTTTCAGAGCAACTTGGAAGTATTATTAAACGATCAAACAATTTCATCATCCTAGGATTAATTCTTCTAAGCTTACGAGAGAGTGGTTAATAACAATGAATTTTCTCCTACTTACCTTCTCATGTTGGATTATTGTCAATAATATTAAGTTCCACAGCTTAACTAAAGCAGTACTAATCCTTTGCGAAATATCCTCTCAGCTCTCTCGTTTCATTCCTCCAAAGCTAAACACATTTGCTATATTGACACTTTTGGAAATATATATGAGCGAAATTAAGACTCAATATATTAAGGCACTTTCGTTTCACTACTTTGGTATCATTTGAATATCGATTTTATCAAGCCAAATTAATAAGAGTTTAGAGCATCATTATCATTTGCATGACATTTCCTTCGAATTCCCTCCCATGATTTTAGTTAGCATTTAAACTCTTTCAGTTTTAATTTTTAAATCGGTGCAAAACTGTTGTCCACTCCTCTCGTGGCAGCACCTTAAGAGAAAGCTTCCTATTCCTGATGTAACAAGAAGTAATCATGATGTATGCGAACTGGCATCTGCATGCGGTAAGGACACCAACCGTGCCGAGCTGAACATCGTACCAAGCAGTGATTGAACCGGATCTAAGAATGACTTGAATGAGTGAACGAACGTCCTCCAGAAGCATGCTTACATTATCGTGGCGCACTTGATGGTACTCAACTCTGCCAGCTGGCAATGTACTGCAGTATTCAGAGGACTCTAGACGCTGCAATGATTCCTGAAATAAAAAAATAGAAAACAAAACCTCCCATGAGAATCTTACATGAGTATAAATATATTTACTACAAAATCGTATGCATTGTTATACTATTCAGACGTTTTTTATAAATACGAAAGCATGTTTCATGATTTCTATGTCCTATTTCAGTGTACAAGCAATAAGCATACAAGCCCGAAAAGTATACTATTATAAAGTGACATAAAAAGTCAAAATAAGCTCATCCATCAAGGAGCTTGCTCCCATTTACGAGCTGCATTCTGTTGGTGTGCCACCGTCCAGGAAGTTGTTATTTTATACGGAGGGCATTAAGTCTTAGAAACCGGGAGTAGTTTACTCGGAATAGGAGCACCAATTATTCACCCATATCGACCCTCCTAAGAGCTCTACTATTTACTTTCCTCAGTCTGTACTCTAATGTAAAAATACATAAGTAGTTCCTATATTTAACATAAAACTATTACTGGAGCATCATCATTTTCATTGGAAATAAATGTGTGTACATTATAATGTATTAAGTGAACATTAAGCATACGTACAATATGCACCACCACCACCACCACACCAATAAGCTAAGCTGACTTTTCGAACCGAAAAAATAATAAAAACATTTTGAAATAGCATGCGATAGAATATATTTATGTGCATGAAGTATGCTTCCCACTTCCTATTCCCTTCTTGTCGAGATCTCGTTTTTTTTTCTTGCTTGAATTTTTTCTCTCAGTTCTGCTTCACGTATAGCAAATAAATAATGCCCCTTCGCATGCCTAGACTAGTCTCGGTTGTACATATTGCCACTGCAGTTATTTCAGATTCGCCTTGGTTTTTTCGTATTCAATGGTGGTAATACGCTCCGCCATCCACGACCGAAAAAACCGAGTAATTTGTTGTCATTTTATATATTATGTATAATCTTTTACATTCCTACTTTTTTCTGAATCTAACGTTGACTATATGGTTTCCTGTAATGTAAGCTCATAAACACATTTATCCGGCAATGAATCTTCCGCATTATTTGGTGTTTAGTAGAAGAGAACAAAATGTAATGGCGATGCTCCTTCTTGAGTTGCCGTTTCTTTCGTTGAAAAAGGCACCATAACATACTATAAAATAAAATCCTAATAATTTAGCCCCGTCTGCTATACCACAATCTCCCTGTATCATAGAAAAGTACTCGTATAATTTAGCAAGCAGATCAAGTCACAGGAATCCCCATCTTCAAACATGACTTAAAGAATTTGCAGCAGTAAGTTTTTAACGGAATCTTTTTTCCCCTATCACAAGTCATATATCAACAGAAGAAAATCTGTAAAGCGTACGAACCTACATTTAGAGGTTGGATATAATCCCATGAAATCTTCATCAGAAAAATTGTTGTTTTACGTTGTTTACGTTTAGAGTATGAGAAGTAGTGAATACATACATACAAGAAGGTTAAGGGTATGGGTATATTAAGTTCATAAATCAAGGATCCAAGACAATCTCACAAAAACCCCTTTTACTACCTACTATTTACATCTTACAGATCCAAACGATCTACACCAAAATGGTAGACAAAAATTTGTTTGGTGATGTTAACATAATATACATTTGCTCATGATTATTTCGTTAATATAATTTATAGTAGTTACATATTTGTAGATTTGTCTAGACAGACTAATCATTGTAAAAAGTAGTTTACTTTTTAAAACCAACAGAGTACAGTGACTGGAACGCCAATGGAATGCTCTTCGTCGTCTAATGTTTTGAGACGTTGGATATTTGAATGACAACTTGTTTATTTAAAATCGCTTTGACTTTCACTCCCTTTCTTCTCGTCAAATTGTTTCGGTTGAAAAGTAAATATAGAGAGTGTGTTATTTGCTAGAAAGGATGATACGATCGCGAATTACAATGATACGTTATATGGCTGCTACATAGCATACTACCCCAAACACATCGCAGCAGTAAGTAAAATGTGATGGCAATATAATACAACTGAAGCAGAGTTAAATGTGAATCGGAAGTCGGAGAGATCATACGGTGATCGGTCTTGAAGAAAAAGGCAAAACATTTGTATTTCTCTCTGCAGTCCCATTGCATACAGCTGTACATATATATTTTTGTGTTTGTTTCTTATGTTTATCATAATATCACTTTTTCCAAGCAGTGTATCGTAAAATAATGGTAATGATAATTTGTAGATTTATTGTGAATGGGTTGCTCCTGCCCTTGTCGAAAAGAGACTCATTCTAATACAAAAAGAATCTTCCCCTTTGAAAAATGGTGGTTTTATATAATGTGCAGATAAAAAAGAGTCAAAGTTTTGTATCCCAACAGAGCAGTGTAATATGAAAAACAATACCGAAAGAGCATGTGTAGTCAAATGGGTTTTACAGGTGATATTTTATTTAAGCAACGTGTTTAATTGATTAATGAATTTTGTTGCACGCCTTTAAGGAGCATGTACCTAATTTACATTAGTTTGCATATTGTTTTGGCATGTCCAATTAAAATTTTATTGAATATTTCAATTAAGTGAAGCAAATTTTCCTCCACCCGTCGTGCAAAAAAGAAACCAAGACAGCTGGATAATTTGACCGAAAAGAAGCCTCAATTCAATTTCCTGACTATGGCGTTATTATAGATATATTTCATTACTACAACTTTTGTATATTACCCAGGTTTTTAACACAATAACCAAGATCAAGTCTGTATTGGGAAGACCACCGCCGCCTCCACTTTTATCAATTCATAAAATTCACTCTTTTCATTTTTAAAGAGAACAAATGTCTGTTTGTGTAAACAGAAACATTTCGCTTAAGAAAGTCTTTGTAATGCACTACAGCTAAACTACATTGAACTATTGTTTGCGTTTTTTGATCCACTCATTTTCTGCCCTGTTGCATATAAATAACAATAAATACAAGAAAAGCTTTTTAGCCAGTTAGCCAAGTTATGTTTTCATTATCATCATCATCATGCACGCAGGCAGAATAAGTGCGTGTGCTGTGTCTGCCTCAACAACTTTTCTAGATGGATAGTGAAGATGACCCACCCTTTTTCTACTTTTTTTTCTTTTTCATTTCTTCTCCTTCCTTTTTCTGAGCTGAAGTAGTGTACTAATTCTTGTGGCTGTACAATAATGATAATAGCTACAACAGCAGAGGAAAACTAAGAAATACAAAGGATTGGATCATCCTTTTGTACTTTTCATAATATAATAAATAAAGACAGACAATTATTATTTGTGTATGTCTGTCCCTTTGTGTGTGAATGCCTTGTCTTATTATTCTATTCAAGTTTTTTGGTGCTGCGATGAAAAGAAGAAAGCGAGTAGATTCCTATCTTTCAGTGAAAGAGGATATATATTTCGTGCTGAACATGTTTGATTACCTTTACACTACTTTTCTGTTTGTGTGCATTACTACTTACGCTACAACTTGTTTGTGCTTTGATGATTAAATGATAATGATGTGATGATATGAGAACTCTTTTTCCTGTGTCTATTCGGGCATCATACATCCTAAGGACTTTGCAATTGCAGTGAATTGTTTGTTACGCAGGTTGTCATACTTAATCATAATCCTGTATTCACACAACATAATATGCTTTTTAGGCTCCAGGTTTTGCGTACGAGTAAATAAAAAAAGCTGCTACTGCTTCATTTTCATTTTGTGTATTGAAACTAAAGTTTAAACATGGAATTCATCATTTTTTGCATACTATTTGCACCAACACCGAATTACAACGTTGACACTTGAGCAATCTCAAGTCGTGGTGGTATGTATGGAGGTATGTGTAACTGTCGGTACTCTTACTCTTCAGAAGGGCTCATTACGATACGCTATACATGCATGTGAACACTTACGATCGCTTAATAAAACATATTTAGCGAGTTAAAGCAACCATCATACTTCACCAAATAAAGCGAACATTGAAAGAAAAAAAAATGTAATTGCATGCATGTAATTTTTATTATAGCTCTACACAAACTTGATTACGTATTCTATTCACCTTTTCTCATTGGCTTTTTTACACGAATATGGTATATATTGACAAGAGTGCTCTTAAAAACCAACAATGATAATGCAAATGAATGCATACTTATGGTGATGAAGTGAGTGGGTGAGCAGAAGTAGCAGGTATAGCAGCAGTAGAGTGTACGGCAAGAGAAAAATAATCTAGAAGAGAAGAGGAAAAATATACAGCGAATGAATGGAAATGAATAATGGAATGAATAGAAGAAAGGATAAAAAGGGCAGACAAGTAAAGAGGCAAGAAACCGGGTAAATTTTTCCCCTTTGTGTAACATATCCTTGCCATCAACCTGGAGTCCTATTGTATAATTTACTATGCAGTTTGAATTTGAGTTTTGTACCACAGCAAAAAAAACAAGGAGGTAAGAATTCGCTTACTGAACTTTGCGCAAAAATGAATTAAAGTGGCATAAATAAATCCATCACTATGATTCAGATCACTCATTTCAAGTTTATAAAGGCTATCTTTTAAAATTGGTCTATGCTAAAAATGGACACATGTAAACTAGGTTAGGGATTGCTCGTTACAAACAGATTCAGATCAAAATACCATTACAATACAAAAAATTGTGTGATTTGTATATTCGACCATGTCAGCGTTGTTATAAGCGCATTTAGTTTTAACATCAAGTTTTGAAATTTTAATCAAAGGTATAAATATTTTATGAAAACTTAGAATCTAATCAACTGAAACTTTTCAAGTAAACATTTCCAAGTTTCATCAAGGTCATGAAGTTGTAAACAGAGATTTGTAAACAAGGGCCACGTCCCTAAGTTTGTTCTTGGGGATTGCCTGAAATGCCCCAAACGAGGCGTAATAAAATAAAAATCACTTGAGACCAAACGCCGGCTCAACACCGAACCAGACTAGGGTTGGTGAATTATTACTTGCTTGTACCCATATCCTCTCTCAATCCTCTGCGGAAAGGGAACACACCCGAAGGCGCAACTAACTAAGGCGAAATAAAATGGTAACCAAATTTGCCTTCATTGAAAACCAAAGTAATGCAAGCGAAAGCAATGAGATTTACAATAATGTATCTACAATTCAATGCTGTAATAATTAATGTGGAAAGACAACATATGTGCTTAGTCTGATTATGTTTGCATTTGACATTAATAATTAATAATGAATTTTTCATTGTGGAACGCATGAAGAGATTTTGGAAAATATAACTAGACTTTGCATGAGTAGCCATTAGTCGTGAAATACAAAGCAATTATTGCACATTTTTATAAATTCCTTTTGATTTGAGAGCAGGTACTCTTTCGAAACTTGTCTACAGTAAAGCAACGCTAAAGTATTAGTGTTTTAATAAGTGATATGGCATATGTATACATAATATGCAGTGGATCTCCTAGTTCACTTCCTTCATTATACACACACAGCTACGTATCTGTTGTCACAACCTCCATTCCTACATACTACATATAACGTCAAGCCACATTGACAAGTATGTAACCGTATGGAACTGGTTCCACGAATGGTTCGTCATTTGATAAAACTGAAAGTCAACCTGGTTCATCATTGGAGCAGAAATATCAGGAAGCATCCGACTGTCAAATCCAATAAAGTTCGGTAGTCAATTTCTCCATTCAGTCATCCGGCACTCTATTATATTCCATTCTTTCTGTCTTTCTCATGCTGTCGTTTTCCTTGGAGCCTTACGTTAGAATGCATAAAAGATACCTTGTTCGTCTGTATCCAATCATTACTGAATGCAAAAGCTTACACACTACACGCATCCATGCTTCAATGAATTATTCTGGACGAAACAGATACATCTCCTTTTTTCATAAAAAATCCAAGAGCTGCATAACACACTCTTTAATAATTTCATCCTATATCTCTGTAACCACTCATATAATTTTCTTGTACAATAGAACAATACTGTTCAGATGACTTCTTAATTATATCTAAAAGTTATTCCCAGCATTTTAAACCGGTTCAGGACAGGGAAATGCCTCCCCGCTCATAAGTGATAAGCATAATATTCATCTAAAATTTACCTCATACATTGCATTACTTGGTTGAGTGGCTATAAGCTATAATAAGCCCACACGCCACTTTTTGCCCTTTTTAAAATGAATCATATCATTTCTCTCACACAAGCTTGTATTGCGTACATCATAAAACACTCACAGAATGAGATACGTTTGAAAATCTGGATCAAATACGAAGTAAGTGATACATTTTACCAACACGCGAGGACCACCAACAGGATTCTAGCTTCTGCTCTGACTTTATGTCAAGTCATTCAAAACCCAACACCCTTTAAGAAGCATTAAACAGCTACGAACATTGTTGGAAATACATATATTGTATGAGAGGACGTCATGTAAGTAAATACAACGTATGTATAGGTACATACATTTGACATGGAAGATAAAGGACACGAGACGTTGGAGGAGAGTAGCATAGTGCTGCAAAAGGCCCAAAAACCAAATCCAATCAACTTGCCATAACCTTACTGCTGATACAGTGAAAATTGTAAAGTAACTGTATATCCACTCCCAGACCACCGCACCACCACCGCTAAAACCAAAGCTGTGTAACAGGGCCAACTTTTCCTTATGCATAAGCTGTGTTCATTGTTAAAAAAGATGGGATTCTTCCGGAAAAGCTGATTTCATCTCATGATGCATTCTATTTTGCCTTTGCTCTTGTTGTCGTAGTATGTTTACCACTACCCACCGACAACGATGATGATGAGATGCTGCCCCTTTTTTAGCTTTTTCCCTACAGGGCAAACTTAAAAAGCAGCTGTTTTGGTCGGCTGGCTTTGACTTTGTTAACATCAGATAATAGGCTTTGGCCTGTCAACGACGATGAGAATATGAGGGACTCTCTGCCGCAGTTAAAGTTACTACACACATTATGTGACAGCAACGGACCGATTCAGGAGATAGGATTGTTATTAGATGATTTACTCCTTCTTCTGATCATGACTGACGACTGGGGTATACATGATATACGTACATAATGTGCCACCAAAGTTATCATCTTTCTCTGTAGTTGTATACGTCTTACTGTAGGAACGATGAGATACATTACTTTGGTGGACAACTCATCTCATTTACTCAACTGGGACTTATGTAAAATAGTAGTTATAATTTTCACTTTTATCTCGTATCTGTTGTTAATTTTTGGAGAAAATATATGAACTTTACGAAATCAGAGAAAGAAACGACAGTGAAAAACGTAGCAAGTTTGTACTGTTATCCCACATTTTCTTGTAATTCCAATAAACGCAACACATCATAGCCCCTCTCCCTCTCTAGAGAAACCTTTTCTTTGGCTTGAGCCACTTCTACATTCGTATTCTCTTTTCATTCTTACTATTGTTGTTTGACCAAAGTTTTCAATAAAAGATATGAAACAAATTCTTTAACTTTTTCTTTCATCAAGTCAAGCCGGCTTCCTATGCTATCATGGACTTCCTTTTCGTCAACTTTATTTATCTCTGAGTTTCCAGACTTTTTAGGTTCTCATCTCATGTTGGAAACCTATAAAGAAGCTACCATTTTTGGACTTTAAAGACATCAACTTTCAACTAGCCGCTCGTGCTAATTATCAAACAATCTCAAAATATTGTCTAAAACACTTCTTACTTTAATTTGTTTTAGTAATCTTTCACGTTCCAATGCATCCAAATAAATAAACGAAGCAGCTTTTATACCATTATCACCAAGTCCAGCCAATACTCGAAAAATAAGGAACGATGTGACTCAAAGATTTTAAGAAGACTACTATTTTGTGCATGGTAATATTATAATACCTAGTACAAATGTCATCGTTGTATTGGTTGTATGCACTACTAGTGATTAAATATAGTTTGCGAATGCGACGAGAAATCATTAGATACAATATTGAATCGCATTTCCATCATGAAAAAATAAACATTTGACACTTGAATAAACGTTTGGTGATTTTAATGATTGTTGTTTCAGTTGGGATGTTTATGATAGTGAATGGGACCGCGCCAATGAAGCAATGTCTCAAACATAAAAATTCAATTTATTATTTTATTATTCCTAACTCTTCTTATGTTGAGAAACAAAAAAAAAGTTGTTGAAGGAAATGAATGTGAATGATAAATGATATGAGACAGATACTCATTTATATTCATGCCTTTACTCCCAGTGACTAAGTAAAGGTGACAAAGAAAGGGTTCCTGCTACTTTTAGAAAATTTATACATTATTATTTTTATTTTATGGCTAAGTGGAACGAAGTGAGAGTGCAGGCAGTTGGAAAAAGATGAGCTGACTAGAGAACGATATACATAAATATATGGAGATGAGAATAGCTGCCCTTTAATAAGTCCAAATACTTAATGTAAAGACAAGCACAAAAATTTCTAACTGGCTGGGTGAATGTTTTTAGTAGCGGTTAAAACGTTCTTATCCTTTGCAGACTCCGCTCCGTCGAAAAACTTCTGCGGTCCGTGTGAGACTCTCCTCTGAAACGAACATGAATCATATTAAAGGGAAGTATGAATGCAAAGGACATATAGTAGTGACATGAATTAAAGTGGGCTGACCACGGGATTGAAATATGATGCAGTGCTCTTGAGATGTGAAAAGCTAGTTAAACAATTTTCAGATATACAAATGAATTTAAATTGTAAAAAGAGGAGGAGGGGGACACTTGACTAATGAGGTTATAAATATTTCTAAATGAGCTTTGAGGAAACACCACTACTACCGCACCAGAGAACATAAATGAATAAAAAGCATTCACTTGAATTTAAATTGTAAAAAGAGAAGGAGGGGGACACTTGACTAATGAGGTTATAAATATTTCTAAATGAGCTTTGAGGAAACACCACTACTACCGCACCAGAGAACATAAATGAATAAAAAGCATTCACTTATTCCTGTTTCAGTTTTTAAAGGGCACTTACAGACCCAACAGAAATTTTACAGAGCAGCAGAACCAAGCTAACACAACAGTATAACGATATTTTCAAAAAAGGGTTGGCCACTGGCGATATTCAAGGAACAATGATACTGCCTGCATCAGTCGTATTTACGTACGGTCTTTATCCTAAAATATTTTAAACTATCAAATTCGAGTTATATGTATACGCGGTAGGTAGAAAAACAAAAATGATTGCAAAGTTGTAAATTTTCCTACAATTTTTAAAGACATACAGGACCTTGCTACACAAAAACGTGCATAAATTTTCCACAATGGGTTGGTCGAAATGGTTGCCTAATATGTTAGTATCGCTACTAATAATTTCATTTTCAACTTCCTCCACTTCACAAACATGTATCAAGGCAATTAATTACTTGAGCTTGGAGAATAATAAAAATCAGTAATTACTTCCGCAACGGAAAAGACTCAAGTCCAAAAAATTTAATGGCTACCAAGTATAATTTTCTCTTCATACTTCCGATGCTACAGAATGCTCCTTGGGGTATTTATATGATCCATGTTAAATATATAAGTGTGTATTTATGTGTTCATCAGTTTCTTCATATACAAAACCAACCATGAATTGATAAAGCAACTGTCACATGCTAAATATTGCAACTGCTACTGCAAAACAGTCAAAGTTGGGGGACTTCTTGTTCCCTACCACCTTGGTTCTCTATAGCCCAGTAGTACTTTTTCCAGATTAACTCTGTTGTGCTGAAACTATAATTACTTCGGGCTGATTTTCTATTCGCTGTGGTAGAGATGACAAATGTTCAAAATGTAAAACGATAGTTACAACTCGTACAGAGGGAGACCACAGCATGCATTTATTCTGTCGTCGTTAGGATGTGTGTAGCAGGCAGGGAAGACTTCTTCTGAAATCGACCATGTTGAGGTTATGAAAGCAAAGTAGTTGCAATAATGTCTCAGTCATTCATTACCCACATCATCATAATCATACACTGTAAACCCCACCACCACCACATCATATAGCTCCCTACCGCACATTCATCGTCGTCATTTCATCAATGAATAACTTTAGTAATGAGTGGAGCAGTGGGAACCAACCACTTTCTCATCATTTTCATCTCATAAAAATCATTTTATCCTTTTAATTTTGAAAGTTCATAGATGACGGCTTGTACATGCTGACAAATGACAGTAACTCGCTGTAACATTACATTTGCATGTTTGTCTATTTTTGGCAAGTTTAACCTGAGTTTTAAACTCAACGACCTTTACTAGCTGCCGTAACATTCGTATGTCTTACAACCATAATACACATTCAATAATATGGAAGCTTAACACTAACAGTGAACTAAATTTTGTTGTTTGTAAAAGCTGACTTCATAATCTCTTCTCAGGGATAACGAATATCAAATGTGATTTTACAAAACAAGAATATAACACAGATTGAATTCACTCCATTTCCTCATCCCTCTCTTTATTACTTTACTTTAACAATCTGAGATTATAGAACAATCCTAGTTATATAATCTCAGCTAACAATATCACACAGTGACCTCATCTCAATACACTTTTTGGTGTTAAAAATAAAAATTGATATAACATTGGTACATCAGGCATTCAGTTTCCATTCCATAAAATTAAATGTGTTTGACTTCGCAAAACGCATAAAACTTGAAAATCAATTCAAAATAGAGAGAATAATAAATGGTGTAAAAAGTATAATGACAGTACATTACATGATAAGAGTACCTTTTTACATACAATTTTTCACTCTCGCACACTTTCTTTGTATCCCCAACAAACCAATTTCATCTTACCAACTTCAATCCGATTTTTTTAGACTATATAGTAAAAGCATGTGATAGGGTTAGACTTTGGGTTTCTCAAGACCGGATTTTAAAATCTCTGACTCAATCAAGACATAAAAATGTAAAATGCAAGGGAGTGGAGGCAGAGCGTGTGATATAAATGTGCGTACTTAAAGTCGGAAATTCGGATAATATGGCAGGGGGTGTATGAATCGACGGGAACAGTCCAGACATTATTTCACCATTTCCAGCTAACTTTTTAATCCAGTCCACTTACACAATGCTCGATCCTGCTCTTCTCACTGTTGTGATTCCAGTTGCAACATGCCATCCGTTCCATTCCATTATCGTTATTTTGATAATGGTTTCGCATGCCTCCCATCCCATTCGCAATCAGAAAAAGAAATGCACACAAAAAAGGGTTTCCTCCTAGCTTGTCAAAAGTTACGAGTATTGAGATTAGGACACGTGTCATGTGGTTCCACTTCAAAATTTAAAGTATCACTGATTCCGTAGTAAAAGCGTGAACAAAATCAATTGAGTTCTACGTTGATATTTGTATTAAAGTTTTCTTTTTGTATTGTTTGGACACATTTGCTATATACTATGCGAAATACAGTGTGTACGTTCTCCTGTTGTATGTATGCACATTAACTAACTACTTGAAAAGAGTCGTAAATGAATGTAAACTTTAAAATGGCCACGTCGAATCCAGGCACACTCTCAGCAATATGCTTTTTCTTTTCAAATAATGTGTAATTACTTTACTTTCAATTGAATCTAAAAAGTCTATTTTGCTCATGACGCATATTCTTATAAAACTACTTTCAACTTTAGCATTGGCTTTCTCTGCAGAAATACAGAATTAAATTTTCCTTTATAGTTTGTAAAATTAAATGCACTATAAAAAGGTGGCCACCTTCTGTTGTTCAACTTATTTGCTTTCACAACTGCTTCTTAAAAACATGTTGCTTTTACAAAGTTGTCAGAAAGTTGAAAGAGAGCCAAGGAAAAATAAAAGTAATGATTTCTACGTTTTACGTGAGTCATTTCAGTTTTACTTTGCAATTAAGTTATACATGTATAAAACATGAGGTTTATAGGCATAGATCTACAAATGTATAAATATTCAGACATATATAGCTCTGTAATGTATAGGCATAGGTAAACTATACGGAAGAAAAACAGCCAGCGTTTTTTTACAATTTTTCCTTCAACTCTTGCTTGGAATGTCTTACACAATTTCATTTCAAGCCGGCGACCAGTCCAGCATATGAAATCTGAGATTTTTGAAACATGTGTGCCTTAAGAAGGAGGCTAAAACACTAACTAACTTGAAAGTTCTGAGCAAAATAAAATAAAAAATAATGTAGCATTAGATGAAGTAGACTGGTTGTAAAAGAATGGATCGCCATGAAACTGTTTCTTCTGAAAAAAGAATTTGGAAAGAATACTGTAGAATGTGCAACGCTTCCTAATACCATAGCCTTTATGCTGTTGCTACTCTAAAACTGAACTTTAACAGAGTTCAAAAACTTTAACTAAACTTATCCGATCTTCATCCACACACAGAGGCATTTCGCATTCACCACCAGTGCTGTTGCTAGAAGCTATTAGATAACAAAATCTACATAGAAAGCAGAAAGTATCGAAAACGCAAGTAAGTGCATGTGGGAGACTGAAGAAAGCATTTAAAGCCTAAAGTCGTTTATGTACATAGTAAATATATACCCACACGGGTTTATGTACGTATGAGACTGGATTCCTCCAGTTTACTTAGCAATCTCAGCTCCATTCTCTGATCGTTCTCCATCTTCTTATCCTTCCTTCCTTCCTTCTCCTTTTGGCAATAGTGAACCCAAACGACACCAAAGAGACCAAGTTTTCATGGAGTTAAAAAGAAAAGAAGGACCTAAACTAAAACTCACTTCCCCTTGTTTCTTCAATACACTGTCCTCTCACTTGCTCGTACTATACTTTCATGCCTATCTATACAGAAATAAAATAAATCCGAAGTCCATGTTTTCACGTTATATGTACTCAAGCAACTTGTATGCTGGCTTGCTAAGCAGGCAGATATACTATGTATGAACATGAAATGCATGCAATCCTAACTTAGTATCAAGGGAAGTGAAGCAAGCAAGCTAAAATCTCGGAGAGTGAAAGAAAAAAGTTTTTTTCAAAAGAACTTTCCCCTACTTGCTTTCTCCCCAATTCCTATTCAACTTGAAAGATTTCAGAACTGTGCCTTGATGATGATGCTCTACTCCTGTTTACTGGATGCATTTTACCACATCACCACCATTTCTTGTATCAAACAAAAAAGAGCTCTCCCCAGCTTAGAGCGTGCCTTGCCTGCCATCAGGCTTTACACACCAAATTCTTGTCATGACGTTGTTGGTTGATGATAAGCAGTGATAATAGTGAAACCACTGCTTGCAACAAGGCACCAGATACATGTATTAACCTTTCTTTCATGCATGCATGAAGATAGCGTATATTTCATGAGAGCGGAGTAAGTGAAAGGAAAAGAGACAGCACACATCGTACTTCTTGTTATAGTAGTTTTGTAGGTATTATGTTAACATGCTTCGTCAGAAATACATACATTACTTTTCTATTACAATGACGCATAAGTACATTGCATATTTTTTTGTATGTAAATGCACTACTCTGTTTTACGTATAAAATGTAGATGGTTGTATATATATATTATATTTGATTTACCCACATCAATACGCTGATAAGCATCAGTACAGGTTCTATTACATGTAGGAAAGAAATTGAAAACTCGAATTCATTGCTGAACNCCCACATCAATACGCTGATAAGCATCAGTACAGGTTCTATTACATGTAGGAAAGAAATTGAAAACTCGAATTCATTGCTGAACTTTATCAGTTTCTGTTATCAAGCTTGGGGTTTAAAATTAGAAGTGCCTTGAAGTCTTTAATATGGATTCTATATTATACTTAGAATTTATTTTTGCAACAGAGCAACGCGTTTCCTTTTAATAAATACATACTTCAAGGGAAGATGAAGCAAAACTATAAATACTTTACACTTTGGCAACTAACGCAAAGATCCATACATGTACGTACAGCCATAGCTGTAATTTAAATAGAAACGATTACTATTTGCAACATTTTCCTGGACATAATCATCTAATCAACTTGCTACGTTAACTACGCACAAAATGAATCAAATGGGTATTGATATTTCAGCATTTGTATGTGTACCATTATATCAGATGGAGAGAATGAAGCCTTCTTTGCATGGTTCGGATGACTCCGAAAGTTCGATGATGCTGATAATGATTACTCTTGCTGTAAGTAATATTTTGAAGACAACCACTTGAGAGAATGAAGCCTTCTTTGCATGGTTCGGATGACTCCGAAAGTTCGATGATGCTGATAATGATTACTCTTGCTGTAAGTAATATTTTGAAGACAACCAATTCTGCAGTTCTGTAAAATACGTCGGCGTTATTGGGCGTCGACACTAACATCCAACCTAAGAACTTACTTGCCACCGCCACTATAGCCATCATCATCACGATCATCGTCTTCATTTCCCCTTTCCCTTTGCATTTGCCCCCTTCTTTCTCTTTCTTTCCTCCATTCTTTTCTTCCCTTTTCCTTATGCTCCCGGTCGATAATACGTGTGCATTATTGTTATACAGTCACTATAAAAGTCACTACTGGTGATGGAATAGGGGCAAGTCGCAGCAAAGCATAGCAGCTGCCGTCAACTGCTGCTCTTGCATGACTGCATCTCTGGTTCCTGACTCAAGTGAACATAATGGCTCTTAAGAAAATCGAAGAAAACCAGAAGCAGACACTTTAACTTAACTGGGATCGCATCGTATATACACAAGTGACATTTATGCTATATTATATTTTGATATGTATAATATTTCAGTTCAAAACTATATCTCAACACATGCTTTTTAAAGAATGGCTGTTCTATTTTTCATGAAAATGAAGATACCATTCAAACGTTTTTAGAATGTGTCTATTCTTGAGTCTTTTGAGATGAGAGAGTGCATTGCTCATTCTTATAAACATACACACTACTCTCAGCTTATCTAATTTTTTATACTTTAGTTATTCACAAAAAATGTGACAAGAAAAAAACTGCAAATGAAAAGTGCGTATAGATTTTGCAATATTATGCAGCTATTCAAGCATTCACCCCGATTCTCATTCGACCACTTCATTGTGCAAGATGCCATGTCAGACAGCATAACAAGGGGAAAAGAAAGAGCCTTTTATTACAAACTATTATTATGATTGTTGTGTTATTATTATGATTATGCCACCACATCTCATTGCATTTTACTTTAGAAGAATAAAAGTAGAGTTTTGTGCATATTCTATTCAAGGCTATTGTACTTGAACCAGCCAGAAAATGCATCCACACACATAATATACATGCATGCGTGTATTATATTTTATGTAGGTGTGAGTGTGTGAGTGCGTGCTCCTGAATGAAGTAAAGCATTATAATGATATAATGGTAGCAATGACACTGATTTCTCGTCTTTTGCTTTTGTACAATAGTTGTAGGAGAGCACTATATGTATAGCCAATGTGTAGTGTGCAGTTCCTTTTATGTGCCATGATTGCTCGCTATTGTCCATTATTATTCCCATAAAGCAGATGATTGTGTGTGCCACTGCCACTACTGGCTCAAAACTTGCTTCTTACTTGGGTATGGCATTGAATAGGTCCTTACATAACTTGTCTGCTAATGCAAGTACGACTGTCGTGTGTAGAGTTCTGATTGTGTTTGCAGTTTCAATAGTGAAAAGCCACACCAATGAGCATTATTTACCTGGGTGTAAATAGTATTCATCCCGGATTCGAATGCAGGCAGGTTGTAAAGAGGGCTTAGCCAATGCACCAAACTCCAGTCTTCCGAAAAAGGAAGCTTTAACTTTCTTTGAAAAAGAAGTGTCCCATTCAGAGACACAATAGAATAGATCTCTCTAGCATACAATATGTTTTGATAGTGTCAGTGTTACAAAAATAGAATGACATCAACGAACTATTTGCAAATAAAAGATGAACAGCAAAACCCATGTTGGCAATTTCATGTTGCATTTCATTCATCTTCTTATTCATATTTGCGCATTGATCCAATCATAACAGCTTTTCACTTTTTGGCAAGACATGCCTATTTTGGGAAATGTGAGACTACCTTCTAGTTCTTAGAAAAACATGACTTGCTGGGCTTAGTTTTTTTGGACATATACCATACTATATAGGCTGCCTTTTAAGCTCCAAATGCTTTTCTCAAAATTTGATTTGAACATGAAAATTTCTTAGTGTAGCTTTTTAAAAGAACCTAAACAGTTTGAATATTTCACATAACAGAAGACTGCATAATGATACGATCACCCAAACCACCAAAATTAGGCTCAATCTTACCATCAGTCAGAACAGAACGAGTGGGTTAATGATGTAGGCGTGAAACAAGAGAGGAGAAAAACAAGAAAAAGTTGAGATTGTTAAAGCTCATAGGATGAACAAAAGAAATGTGTATAAAGTCAAGAGCAAATCGAGTATCTGCCACGAAGCCACCTCCTCCTTCTTCTCCCATGCTTAAAAAGTCTTGCCGTAATTCCATAACAGGCAGTCCCTTGTCTTCCATATGAATGATTTCTTCTATATTTCACAAACAGATAGAATTCTTGCCGAGAATCTCAGTCTTGGCATATATTATTATAGTACCCGTCTTGAATAAGTAAGTATGCATACATACATTTTTCATATGATAACCAGACTGTATACAAATATTAGGCAGAGAGACTGGGAGACAACGAAGTAGGAAATAATATACAAAAAGATTGTGCAATCACATACTATTACGTTATAAGCCTACGTATGTGAGTGCAACTGACAGATGACAAGACTCCCACAATAAGTTTTAGCCCAGGCTGACATTAGTAGGAAGGAACGAAATCGTCGAGAAAATACCCTTTTGCCTCATTCAATCCTTTTGTGTCTCAAACGAAAAAAGCTTTCCACCTTCGATCAGGTTAACGAAAAAAGCAAATCGTCATCTTCATCTTGAAAATCACGGGAAGGACAAGTTGCCAAAAATTCATATTACAAATTACATGCTTCCCCGTTTCTTACTGTCAAGACAAGACAATCTTTTGTCACTGAGAGCTCAGAGCTGATTAGAAAAATTGGTCTAGGGTCTTCGTCCAAACATCTACTTCACATTCTATATCAGTGGGATCCTCAGACAAGTTTAAAAATAACCTATAATAATAATAATAATAACCTACAGTATATAATGTGTTATGAGAGGAGATGAGGGATGATGAAGAGGAGTAAAAATTATGAAAACTTGATGACCAGCGAAAATGTTGAAGTACTGAGGAAATACATCGGAAACTGTAACTGTTGAATCGATATCAGTCAAATGTTTTCCTTTCGTATGTAACACCATGCTTAATAGAAACCCGTGCCTTTTGCTATGCCTTAATTATATCGTCTAAATCTAGTGTTTACTTAAAAAGACCTGATAGAGATCACGTCTTATCTGAAAAAATTCTTTCCTAAAGGGCCCTCTCCGTCTGTCTGGCTGCTTCAACAAGTTTTATCAAGTGCGTAGACTGGTGTCAATCATTACTTCACTCTTGCATTTTGTAATGATAATGATGACACATGGTCTACAAGCGTGTGGTTGATAATATATAGTTCCGTACCCATAAATAGCCCCCAATCATAATCTTACGCCTTGGAGAAGTTATCTGCGCATCTTTTCCTACTATCTAGAGAAGGATGATGGCGCAGCAAATTCTTTCTTAAATAAAAAAAATTTGAACAAAAAGACAAGACACACATACACAAATCATATACAGCCCTGTTTGATGCAATTACCGATTTGAAGTCTCTTTGAGAGATGGTTACTATTATTATTATTTTGTTGTACCTAACCATTCCTCTAGCACCTTCATCTTCAATTAGTTCGATACGTTCTGGATGATGCTGACGTGATGATGACTAATATGTAATAAACATAATGATGGTCATCGTGCCTCATAATAATGTATTTGTAGTAATGATGGTAATACGTATTCCTACGTGTTGTTATAATGATATACACGTATTAATAAAATCATCTTAGATATAGTTAAAGGAGTAAACGGCAAATGTGTGTATAAAGTATAAATATATATGAGACCATGTACATGAGTATTATTTAACGGCTGTACTAAGATGAAGTGTACAAGTAATGCTGTACATACCCTACTTCGGACCTTCAGTATACCTTAGCATGTAAATATATATATAAGCCTTGGTATAAAGGAGGAAGGAAAAGTAAAATGAGCAAGCACTTCTTGCTGCACCAGCTGTCATTAAAAACTCAATAAATATTGTAAGGTTATCCATCCGTCCCATCAAGCTAAGTCCCATTTTGAAACTGTTCTTGTATCATTTTTTAAACTGATATTTTTCTATCCACAAAGTTTATTTTCTTGCTTGCTAGTTTGGTTATGGTTATGGCAAGAGCACCTCCAAAAAACATCTCTTAATTTTACCTTACCTAATTTTTTCCTCTGCTAAAGAGTTTTTTCCCTCTCTCTCTGAAATAGGATATATATTTATAATTTGAAAATGCATAGGTAGACTTAACAAATGATGTGGTGTTAGAAAATGAGTGAAGAGGCAGAGAGAGATGCAAAAAGTTGTCAAGTCATTCTCTGGCCATTGTGTTACAGTATACGAATCAAGCTTCATGTTCATATAAATAATACCTGTTCCTTCTGTTCCTTAGTCAATGACGCGACGAATACATATAAATGGTATGTGCTAGCTTAGATATAACTAACAAAACTATTTAAACGCACAGTAACACCTATAAGAAGGTGCTTGTTTTGCCTATTTGAGTGCTATGTTGCTGTTCATGACGTTAGATTTGGCTCGCTGGATTTTGTTACTTGAGAATTTATTTTTTTACTTCAATTATGTGTATGGCGATGGTGATAATAATGAGTTGCTACTTTCCCGTCACTTGTAACCGCAACCAAGCATGTCTCTCTTCTTGATGATGATAATAACCATAGCCTTAATAATATGAAATAATGATGGTATTTTTTCAGCCTGCTCGTACTTATGCGCACATTTAATCCAAGTAGAGTCAAACAGGAACGGAGCAGGAGAGTGAATAAAAGATTTGATACCTTAGTATTACGATGACTGCAATATTCTGTTTTTTATGTTAGATGAACTTGACTCTTTTCAGGCCAGTTTGGCATTTGAAAATAGCTGAGTCATTTCTACTTCTCTCTTTTTTTTACTGATTCAGTATTTTAAAAATTGGGCATGAAATGGTTGAGAACTTTGAGTTTGCTAACAGTATTCCGTCTAGAACTATGAAGCATAAACTGTCTCTTCTGATGTCTTGTCAAGAAAATCGCAATAATTACACTCATTTTAGTGTACTGAAAGCTTTCGTAAAGCTGTGGAAAGCTAACAGAAACAGTGTGTACTGGGTGGTGTTTTTATTCAACTCGAATTAGAAAAACTCAAATTTTACTACGTTAGGTTGATTAAAACTTTCTGTTCAGTATGCTGATGTCGATTTAAAATGTTTGTTTTTGAAATCCAAAATCTTTTTCCTCCATCCAGAGCTAGGCTGATGCAACAAACAAAGTAAAAGTGAACACCTGGACCGTCTTTAAAGAATGAAACGGAGACATCTCTATACTTCCTTTCCTTCATTCTTTTCATTTTGCACTCGCTGGGTAGTTTCATCAGAAGTAAATAGTCAAACACAGGCTTACAAGCAATCAACAACACAAAAAATCAGAAAAAATTTCAGCAAAGTTCTTTTTAATAAAGGACCTAAAATTCTTAGCAGGACAAAGAACACGAAACACGTGCAACAGATGAAGACGATCAAGAGAGTTTCAAAATTTGTCATACTTCAATACACACACAATACTACGACTGCATCTTTGTCATTTTTCTTTGACTGATTTTTTCCTTGCCTTTTTGTGACCGAGATGAATTTACAAGATGAATGCGTAAAAGCTTCCAGCATCGTTAAGGGGTCTGATGTGAGATGAGGAAAAACGATACGTTACGTTAGGATACACCGGGATATTACCAGATGTAC